>CAHIKZ030000583.1:102500-140000 GCA_903632075.3 Acanthosepion pharaonis
TATTTTATATAAATTTCGGAATACTTAATTTGTATGTATACCGACAAAGAATAAAGTAAGATTTTATCAAATGTACTGCAGTCGTAGAAAGAAAATAATAGAACTAGCCCCAAATAATGCAAGTGAATTAATACTTTGATCAACTCATAGTCCGTTATGTAGAATGGCTGACCATAGGTCATATGCGTATAGAATGGATTGACAGAAAAAAACAAAATATTAAGTGCAAATAAAAAAGTGTGCGTCTAAAGTTGATCGGATTATAAACATGTCTGGCTACAGGATATGTGAATTCAGAATGGATTGATGGAAAGCAGAAAAGAATTAGATGTGAAAAGAATGTATACAATAGAGACTTTATGGTTTTCTTCTTACTTCAAAACTTCGACGCCGTCAGAATATTTTAACAAGCAACCGTACTTTCAGTAATGTATTCCTTGCTTCACTTTTATTTTGGTAATGTTTCCTTATATGCGAACATTCGTTTGTCATTGATCATCCAACAAGAACTACCGTCAGTTAAAGTTTATAAAATCTTTTTATTAAAATAATGTTTCATGAAAATAGTCCACTGTCTGTTATCACTCTTTCGCATACGAATAGGGATTTTCCTTCCTAACCTTTTGCTTGAAGCACTGTGGAACGTCAACATCTTGATTATATAATTATTTTTTTCTTCGGGTCATATGTAACATTAATTTCATCTTCAGTCCTTTGAGTCTTTAAGTGACTTGGATTCTTCTATTTGTTAGGGGTTTTGTTCATTTAGGATTATGTAGCACCAGACACCAATTATCAAGGTAACGGATATGCAATGTAATAGGTCCTGATCTGGCATCTCGTATACTTCACTTTCTCGCAGACTTACCGTGGCTTCCCTCTGTCTTTTCTACAAATATTTTCATGGAAACTGCTCTGACGAGCTACTTTCATTAGTACAGCAAAGATATGAATTTAAGCGTGCTACTAAGTTGACATTTTGGTCCCACATCTGAATGTAACCCCATCTTCTACCAAAACATCATCTTCTATCGCACTTCCCAACGGTGGAACTCCCTTCCTCTTACTTGATTCTTCGATAGCTATAATCTTCAAATATTTAAATGTAATGCCAATCGACATCTTCTGATGCCTTGATCCCGATCCCCGTTCATCTTTATATCCTTTCCTCAAATTCCCCTTTTTACACTTGCCCCTACTCTCTGTAACCGCTTACGTGCTAATGGTATTCCCACCTTTTGGGGGGGGGTGAAATATTACGGTTTCTAAATTTATGAACGAGTTTGGAGCTATATATGGCGTCCAAATGAAAGTCTCAATCTGACCAAGTTATTTAAAATATGACTGAACTATATATATATATATATATATATATATATATATATATATATATATATATATATATATATATAACTGTTCCTTACACGGAATTATTTGATCTATGTGAAGTTTGAAAGATATTTTTCGGTACAACATTTAGACGTGTTCGTTCATATCTTTGTATTTTTCTATAGCACATTGAGTTAAGGGGAAACCAACTTTCCAAAAACGGTTTAATACTAATAGAATATTCATAGTCAATACTGCTTGAAACGTTTTAGTGTCTCGCTGCTAATTTAAGTTCAATTTTCTTAACTGTGCCATAAATAAGTATTGTATCTCGCGGATGGAAGAGAATTAGATTAACATTTTTTTTAAAAAAAAAATAAGCCAATACATCTTAGAAGTTTGATATAATGCACCCACCACAAAAGCATTTCGTTTTTTTTAGAGTAAACGAATATCGTGATACAAGGCAGAAAAAAGTTGTAATAGAAAGCCCTTGATAACTTTAATAATAATAAAAAATATTTGCCCCAATTTGAATAATTCTTGGTTCAAATTAATACTGAAATTTAATAATTTTTACAATTAAAATTAAATTAAAATTTTATGCAATTATTTCATTAACAAAAGTTAACTTTTTGCCAACTAAAATTAAGACAATGCCGTTTTCCAGAGTTGTTTTTTGTGAAGATAACATTCATTTATTATGAAATAACGACAATTTTTTGTAAGTTGCAAATTACCATTTCTTTAAACTGTTTAAGTTTTCGATGAATTTAACTCTTTTATTTCGTATTTCCAGATTATACAAAAAAATAAATAAATAAATAATCAAAAAATGCTAAGAGGAAATTGAAAAAACAGTTCAAATAAATTCTTCTACATATATGGCTGTGTAATGTTTAAAAAGAATAGCATTAATATTACCCTCTTGTTAAAAAAAAAAAGCTATCAGACATGCAGGCTTGAGCGATCGGACAGCATTCGATACATGACTGACTAGGCAGAATTTTCACGCAGTAGGTTGCCGTTACTTTCTGCCGTAGACTGTCCTGCTATTTAACCCATAGATGGGGGTACTTGCGCATAAGTGAATATAACGAAACCGACTGGAAATCGAACTCAGCTCTCCGATTTCTCAATCTGAAGAGATCTACATTACACCACAACGTTAATCTGCTGCACAACAAGCTTCAATGCTTTCCACGTGTAAGGATTGTGGTGGTTTATTACTAAAATTATTTTGTTTAGTTTCATGTAAATAATTTGCATTCATATTGTAAATACTCATTGGGGCTAGTGTCTAAATTGTTGTTTTATCCCTCTGTGACTCCCCGCTCTCGTTCGGGTGTCGCCGCTTCAAACGTGACGTCCGCCTGTCTGCATCAGTCGTGCTATCCCGTCCTGTGACGACCAACTGGCTTGGTATTGGCCGCGGCACACAAATGTGACGTTCTAACCTTTTGGTGATTCGGATGGGAATCTGGGTAGATTCGGTATCAGCCTCGTCGTTCCCAACTCGCCTCCAACGTTTGGTTACCGAAGTAACTCTTTTGATTTCTAGTCTAACCTACCCACGTTGTGAATTGATCTAGGCAGACGAAATCAATCAGTCGCTGGGTCGTACTGCAAGCTGAGTTCGAATAAGGGTGATATCGCACAAGTATGTGTAAAATAAAAGAAAATAATAACTCCAAAAGTTCAAAGGTATCAAAAAAGGATAACAATACTTTATATCTGGTTGCTGGATACATAGGACTGCGTCTATCTCCCGACCCGCTATATAGATTCGTGACACGTTGTTTTTGTTAGGCGAGTCTTACCATCTTAAGTTGTCTGTTCTTTAAGAAACTGGTTCTTGGTGTGTCTTCAGGCGATAGTCGTAAAACTTGTTTTGGTGGTATGAGTCTAAGTCGTTCTTCAAAAACAAATTGTACTTGGTTAGAAGATGAGTTGGAATTGCGTGAATCTTTCAAGCTAATGCGTGGTGGGTCTTCAGAGCTCTCAACTTAAACTCGAAAAACTGAACTGAACTGGAACGCAACTGATTTTCGCTCGCTGCAACTTTGCTTATATGGTCGCCACCCAAACCGGGGTGGGCTTTGTCGGGGTTTGAGGTTCCTTGATAATTCCAAATCCACAATCCCCTTCTTTTGTTTTCGGTCAGGAAAAATTTATTATTTCCATTTTTGGAAGTCTTCTCTTACTCCCACCTTCTTCTGTTCTCATATTGGTATCTCACCATACCCTCAGAAGGCGTCAACGGTTTTCCCACTCCTTCGCAGTAACATCTCATACCTATCCCCTCAATGGGTGGTAGCAGGGATCCCCCCTGCATCACATGATCACCTCCGCCTGGAGTTCAAGAGTGTGGGTGTGACCAGACTAGCCTTGTTTTTAGAAAAATATCTTGCTCAAAGAAAAAAAATTATCTCCTTTTTCTTTCTTTTTCTTTCTATTGTTTTTCTTTCTTTTCTCTCTCTCTTCTTCTCTGGCCGCCAACAGAACAATACGACCCGTAGTGTGATAATCTCAATTCTTATCCCAATGTCACTTTCATATGGAATTCGTCAATCAGATTTTCGCCAGCACCAAGTGGCTGGTCAACCAGACACACTCACACTCCGACGCCAACCACTGATACGATGAAACGGCTTCGCCAATTCACAGCCGAATTCATATGGAAGTCGTCAACGAAATTTTCGCCATTTTCTGATAATATTGTTTCGATGTCATAGTCAAATTCCAACACAACCCAGATGTCTTTTCTCTCAATGACACCCTCCCATCGACAAAGACTTAACTTAGGGTTGGGTTCTCTTTGTGTGTGGTCAGGGGATTCTTATTTCTCGGTCAACGGAAAATCTTTTCCCGATAATATAAGTTCGCCACCATGACACAGTTAATTTTTTATCTATTCAAAACTCTGTATCTGGTTATTTGGCCCACCTGGAATTTGTCAATTAGCTTTTCGACAATGGCCATAAAAATTTTCACCATTCTTCATTATCAAAATAACATCGCTAAATGCCCCTTTTGTGATGGCTTTCCTTTATCATCTAAGTTTTAACTCTCGCCTCTATTTTTCTTTCTTTTTTTTTCCCTTCTTTTAGCAGCCCTAAATGGTGTCACACCTCTTTATAAAGAAAATTAATTGTACATATGGGGTATATTTAGGATTTTCATAGTGAGGTATTATGGCGGATGTAGTAAGAAAGGCAAGTAAGAATGCGTTGTTTTGGTGTTAGGAATATTGTTTTTATGTCTGTATTTAGTATTTTTCATACTAATAGAACATTTCTAGTCACAACTGCTTGATACGATTTACTGCTTCGCTATCAATTTAACCTCAGTTTTGCTAACTCTGTTATATGATTGAATATCGCGAATGTGAAACATTGGATTAATAATATTTTAAGTATGCCAACATCAGCTTAGAATTTTGGTACAATATGTCCTCCAAAAAAGAAGTCATTATTCTTTATCCGAGTTACATGTTTTATCCATTTTACTTGAGGTTGTTGTCGAATATAGGTATTAAATTTGTGCAGAAGTAATGTCGTTTTCTCTTTTGAAGTTGAACGTAAAAAAAAAAACGATATTATTTTGCACCAACCTAATATCAGAAATATGCAAGCCTAGAGAACACAAGAAGAAGTCCATTATGTATGTCGGGATTTTAAAACAAATATGAGCTATTGTCCTTAGTGAAAGTATAGAAAAAACGCTCAGGGCTAGATTTGGTCAGTTCTGGGTCGAACACAAAGCAAACATGGCGCTCTACAGGAAAATTCAAATATGAAAGAAAGGTAGTTTTGAACGCGCTTGCTTCCAGATTCTTTCGCACGAATGCCGGTGTCCTCAGGGCTCTATTCTGGGTCCTACTCTGTGCATGGTCTTCATCAATGATCTTCCTGATATCAGCCCAAGCAGGTAGTTATGCGGATGGTATTACCCTTTGATCCTGTCTCATTAGCAAAACTGTCAGAGCTGATAAAGTAAATCTAAATGCTGCCCATGAAAATGACTTCAAATCAAGGGTTAATAGAGGCAGGAAATGGCTTGTAAATTTTAATGGCACAAATCTGTTCTCATTTAAATACCTTAATGAAACATTTCTCTCTGCCACCGCCATGGATGACGTCAGACACCTGGAAAGTAATACACTGCTACTTCTTGGCCCCACGTTTTCGACTGATTTGAAATGAAACGACCACATTGAATTAATAGCTGCATCTACTGCAAGGAAACGTGAGTCAGCGTGTCATGCAAGAATTTTTTCTCGTCAATGTTCATCTTGCACATTTATAAATCTGCCTTTTGCCCGTGCATTGAATTACTGCTGGCATATCTGGTCTGACGGTCCTGCTATTTATCTCAAGGTTCTTTATAAAATCCAAAAAGGATCTATAATGTAATCTGACATCATGACTTCAATCATGTTCTCACATACGTGAATATCCTCTGTCTTTTTTACAATTATTTTCATGACAACTTCTCTGATGAGCTTTTCTCTCTAGAGCCTGAATTTAAGCCTCCTACTAAACAGGCATAAAAGTCCCACTTGTTAACAGTTGAAATGGCTAAATTCAACGAACATTTCTTCTGCTAGTTCCTTTTCTCGCACTTCTCACCTGAGGAACGCTCTTTACATGTTTGATAAATACAAGATTTAAAGATTTAAAGCAATATCAATCGTCACTTTTTATGTTCTTGATTCCCGTTCATCTTTTGTCCTTTCCTCAATACTCCTAATACACGGTATTTTCTCTCAATTTTACTCCATGTAAACCCCTGCATACTAGTGGCATTCCTACCATGATAGGTGTGAAATGATCAAAAAAATGTTGAAGTATACCCGCTGTTTTTGAAGTTTGCGAATCGTTGGCTACATCAGAGGATGCTAAGTAAAAGCCTCTTAGGGGCACATAAAAAAATGGAAGAGAAGTAAAAGGAATAAACAATACATGTGAAATAGCTAGGGTAACGATCAGGGGCAGGGTTACTTATTTATTAATCTCTTCTTGGCCTGAAAGATATCCAGATACTTGTTTGGCAAGCATTGTAAATATGGTATTTCGATAAAGGCGCTTATGAACAGGATATTAACAGTTGATAAGTTCTTCGCGCGCTCCTTTCAAGTTTCCCGTCCTGGGTATGACGATAAACTACATCCGCGTCCTGGGTAAGACGATGAACTGCGTCCAACAGCGTGGACTCTGGTCGGGAGGTTTTGAGGAGCGTGGAACCACCTCTTAGTGGTTGACCCCGAAACTGGAATCGCAGTAGTGCGTAGTTGTAGAAATGTGTTTTAATATCAGAAATACTTTTAAAAAAATACTACCAGCAATAAATTTTTGAACAAAAAATATTACCAGAAATACATTTTTGAATGAAAAATATTACAAGAAATAGGTTTTTGACAAAACAGAATATTACCAGCAATAAAAATGTCGGTATTAAATCACCTATTGAGGTTGATATGCCGTAAAACAAAACAAACCATACCCACCCAAAACCTTTCATGTTTACTGAACAGGTGTAGAGGTTTCATCATTTTTCCCGGATGATGTTTCCAGAATCATTTCTTACATGGAGTTAATGACTTAAACTGTCTTAACTATTTGGTACTCTGAAAAATTACTGGATGTCACTATGCATTTTCAGCGTCGGCAGTTTTCTGGTTGCTGAAACTCGACTGGTAGTAAGGAGCACGAACTCTTTTGTAGGGCTTACGGAAGCTTCTCTGGTCAAAAGCTGTATAATATCGGGATTTGTATAGTGCCATAACGAACATGAATGGGCGTTTCTATATGTAATCCGGTAGGGAAGGAAAAGGTCACATTATGATTTCACGTTGGACAAATTGTATAGCCATATAGACGATGGACAATGTTATATATTTTGACTTTTTTCTCGAACCTCTTTCTTTTTGGATTCTTTCGTTACAGACAACTTTGATTTTCAAAATTTTGAATGCAAGGCCTTAAAATTTTGTATTCTCAAATTCTCCTCGTTTTGGCATTTCTCCTTACAAAATGTTTGTTATCTTTTTGTTATATTCTTTGGGTCTCGGGAAACCGTTGTGTTTTAATGTCTTTATTTCCTTCTTTGTAGCGAAATGATAAAACAAAAACAACTAAGAAACAAGAAGAAGCAAGGACGGTCTCAGGCACCATATATGAAACGCTTTCTGAGTTCAATAGACAAAGAACAGACACACACACATATATATATGGGTATATATATATATATATATATATATATATATATATATATATATATATATATATATATATAGCGGCTGTATATATATATATATATATATATATATATATATATATAGCGGCTGGGTGATACTACTGGTGGCTCCAGGAAGAGCCACCAGTAGTATCACCCAGCCACTCACTCTAGAGCATTAGAAGCCGGTTCAAGCAATGATATACACATGATGGAAATTATTATGAGGATTTGATAATTATATTTAAGTAATTCATCGAGTCTGAAACCTCAACAGAATGCAGGAATATTTGAGCGAGAAGCGCTGTGTTGAGTCTGATTTGCAATCTCTTTGTCACCGAGGAACAGTTGGTATGATGTTTGCTTGACAACCTAACTGTCAGGGTTTCAATTCTCGGTAGTGGATGCGCACTGCTGATGAGTCCCAAATATAGGGAGAAATGGCCGTCTAGTGCTTTCTGCATTCCTTTGAGGTTTCAGACTCGATGAATATATATATATATATATATATATATATATATATATATATATGAATAAACATAAATAATAAAACGGCTTAAACCCTAATATTTCATGGTTATAATTTATTACATTAGAATCGTAATTACGATCTGATTCATTAGACCTACAATTTCAAAAATAAATCAGAAAAAATAACTCAAGGAATAAAAAAGTAAAAATGTGATAGTGTAAGTCGTAGAGGGGGATGAATGTGAGGTAAATGAAAGCTCTAGAGAGGAGTAACAGACGAGAGAAGAACATGAAGTTTTAAAGAGAGGAGTTAAAAGACGGTTTAAATGTGTGAGATACAGATAAATATGAATTATTTTCCGATGCACTATTCATTACTGAATCGCTGACCAAAATTAAATTAAAAACCGACACAGGAAATGGTTGTATACATTTGTGGTCACATGACCCAAAATAAAAGACGATATGATCAAAACTTATAATCATAAGAAAAAGAGAGCAAAGAAAAGAAAAAAGGGGGAAAATATATATATTTATAGATATGATATTTTGGTAATCAGTATGGATAATTCCAATGAGGATACAAATACAGAGAGAGATCGATGTCAAATACAGAGCAAATAATAATTAATATTATGAAGACGAAGACTGACAAGATTATGGTTATAATTATTTCGTTAGAATCGAAAATTCCATTCCAAATAATGAGAACAAACCGTTAGGAGTGTAATGATTTTTGGTCTGAAGATTTCCTGTATATGACGATGCAATTGATATAAAGTAGATATGTATTCATCACCTATAACTCACATGCCTAACGTGTCGAAAGTAGAGCATACCTTAAAAAATATTTTTTTTTTTATATATATATATATATATATATATATATATATATATATATATATATATTTAAATAAGTGTTTTGTGGTACAGAATTTAATAATAGATAGGAATGACAAAATTTATAACGAATTTTTAAAAGCTAAAAAAAAAAAAAAAAAAAACAGTTTCGTCCCAGGACTTATAAGGTTTATTTTTCTGGGAAGTGAAAATTTATAAAAGCGTGTAAATTAATTCAAATTAACAAATGGAATGGAATGGCAGAGAAAAAAAATGAATTTCAAGAAGCTAGAGTCCAATGACATTCAGACCCAATAAGCATTCCCCCCCTGTTTACAAAGGGAAAGCCAACAGGATCTGATATGCAAGGACTCTAGAACCTTGAGATGAAATGTGGAGTGGGACCTAGATAAAATCAAAAAACGGTCCACACTATAATTAACCACACATTTCCTACTATTTATTATATGCTCAGCAATAGCAGATCCAGAAATATTGATTCTTTGGCTCCTGGAATATAGATTCAAAATCCTGGGGGGTAAATTCTGTTTTATTCTCGAATCCAAATATATTTATATATCCAAAAAGAACGAAAATAATACAAATTCAAACTTTCATAACTATATTTAAAAAAAAAAGGGGGGCTCAATACAAGAGTAGAGCAATAGATATTTATTATAAACTGGTACATTGGAAGTTACAAGTTACCACGACACGTCGAGGTAACTTGCATGTTCAAGTGTAACAATATATATATATATATATATATATATATATATATATATATATATATATATATATATGTATGTATGTATGTATTTGTATATATATATATATATATATATATATATATATATATATATATATATATATATAGAGAGAGAGAGAGGTGTCTCTGTGTGTGTGTGTGTGTGTGTGTTTGTGTGTGTGTAGATTATTTTCATATAGAGTTTATGTCTAAAGGAACAAAATGAATAAAGAAGACCAGAGGAAGTAATCTTAGGGTGCTTAGGGACTTTATCGAGGCAGTGTACGATTTAATTTGTTGCACGTTTTTATATACAAAAGTGTGGATATCATTCGTTTATTAATTTTTTTTTTAAATTTGATCAATCTCATGAATCTACACCATATGGTTGAAAAGTAAGCCAAAACATGTGTAGGACACAATGCGTCACACTTCAAATTCTGACAAAATGTAAGCATGCAATTCAAGACACCTTCATTTTTGTATATAACGTGCAACAAAATAAATCCTAGTTTACCTTGATAAAGTCCTACAGAAGAGGAAACACGCTGGCTAAGAATAGTTCTTCCTCTTGTCTCTTCATATTCATTTAATAATGGGCTCTCCCTTCGGTTTCCACGTATAAGGATCTGACACCTTAATTCAGTCAGTTATGAAATTTTGTGCGATAATCTTAAGTGGCACGTAAGAACCGCTAGTGATTTACATTGGAGGACACATAGGGAGCAAGGCTGAGGATTGTGAGATGAGATCACAGTTAGATTGGCTGACTTTTTAGATCTTGCCCTCGCTTCTTGCAGATGATTTAGGCAGGCAAATTGAAAAGTGCCGAGTCCACTAAAACTCGTGACCCCCATTCTATCTGCTCCAAGTGTAAGCACTCGAGGGTGTTATGGGGAATATTGTCAACTGACAAATTGCTCTTCAGTTCGTCTTTGTATCTTAACCATGGGCGTCCTACATTCCTGTAGCCCTGATCTAACTGGCTGTACATTAGGATCTTGGGTATCCTGTCATCAGACATTCTCAAGACATGACCAGTCCATCGTAATTGAGACTATATGAGAAAAGTCACGATTCCTCCAATATTACACCAGTTAAACAGGTCTACCTTACATAACTTGAAGATTAACTCCACAGATTGCATGCAGACAGCTTTTATGGAAAACATCCAGACAACAGCTCTGTAACCCCGAATTTTAGTATCCAGTCGAATAGCCTGCTCATTCCACAAGCGATGGCGAAGTTTGCCGAAAGCACTGGTAGCCTTAGCATTCCGATGCATGATTTCATCATCTAAAGTTCCTCTGTACTTGACTTTGCTACCAAGATAGGCGAAAGACTTTACATAGTCAGGGCTTTGTCTTCTATTTTCAATGGTCTCACTGGAAATTTGTTGAATGATTGTTTTTGTTTCTCACCAAAGAATTTCTTCGGAGTAGGACAAGGTTTGTGCTCTACTTCAGTGTTCTTCATGCTAAGGGTAAGAACAAATTCTTTACATGCAGCAGAGAAACGATTTATTAGATGTTGGACCTCCTAAAAAGATGTCGCTACAAGAGCAGCAGCAGCAGCAAACAACGTAATCACGAATAATTTGCGTACGAAGATGCGTCTTGGTTTTGAAGCGCTGATAATAATAAGAGACCACCAGTTATTCATATATATATATATATATATATATATATATATATATATATATATATATATATATTATTTTCTATAATGTTCACATAAGCCATTTACGGTGGAGTGTTACTAAAGTGAATGTGGGTTATGAATATAAGAGTAGGTAGCAAAGATTGGAGATTATGATGATATCGAAGGTAGGTATGAACTGATACACGAAGATATTAAAAATGTAATGTTAACAGAAGGATCCATGCAGGTATTTATTACTAATAGGAAGAGTCCTCGTAATAATCTTGTCTCACTGGAACTTCTTCTTTACAAATGGAATACAGAGGAAATGTTGGGAATTCAACTTCGGGCACGTAGATTAGCGTGTCCTAGATGTTTTAAACTAATTGTCGGTCTGTTTCTATTTCACATATATATATATATATATATATATATATATATATATATATATATATATATATATATATATACAAAATTAAAAATAATTACGTGCAATTCGGAGTATTTAACTTACGTAATAACCCGCAAATGTTGCCAGGAACATTACATTGGCCAAACTGGCCGAACACTCCGACAAATGACATTTAATCGCCAACGATTTAGGGATCTGCAGACTAGAAAAATACCTGTTAGCCAAAATATATAGAGAGGGATGTGGAGGACGAAATTTGCAGAAAATTACTGTCTTCCCATTCTACCAATGCGAATTTAAAATCACAGAAAGACAGCTCATTAATGAAGAAACATTTTTTTATCATCAGGATTAAAGCAAATCTGAGTTAATAAGATAAACCAGAAGCACGTCACTGAAAATAATATTTAGTCGCAGCAAATGGGTAACTAAGGCACGGTTAACTGAGAATCATTGCAGAAATGACAAAAACATGCAAGAGAAACTCTGAAGTGCCCGAACTAAAATTCCATTACTATTTTTAAAACTTGCATGTCTATCTGGTTTGCTAGTTGCCTGAGTCGTTTTCACTTCAGTGCATTATCACCCCTCTCCACAAAAAATCGGTGAAAAGTCAGCTAATAATCAAGAAATAGCCGAAAACTGATGATTAAACAAAATTAAAGATCCACGTATTTAAAAAGAAGATCTTCTTGATTTACATATATGGCAATCGCTTAAGTGAATGCAAATGAAGAATTCAAAATCACAGTAAATGAATTTTCTGTAGTCAAAAGAGAACACTTGCTGCGATTATACGCGATTTGATAAAATACACAAACACATACACACAAACACGCACACAGTCACAACATTACTCACATGGGAGAATGAAGATGCATTATTTGAAAAACATAAAAAAAATCATCTATGTCTGCAAACTTGATAAAATAAATCTGATAATGGTTCATGAATGCAGGAAGAGATTTTAATGGCAAAGTACATATAGATAGGAGAAGAATGGCTCAGACTAATGAAAAAAATATGAAGTTGTCATATGTATTAATTCATATATAGGATGACTGAAAAATGTTCTGTACTTGATATATGAGTGGCTAGCCAGGAGTATTGACTGAACACCCTGTGTGTTTTTTTCTATGTGGTTGGTAAAACTAGCAAGTCTAATATAGCAAACAACAATTTTGGAAGTTCTTGAAGGGCGAATACAAGAACTTATGTCTTCCATACCACAAGGTTTCCTGGTGAAAACAAATGACGCGATTCCTGGGCGAAGAAGCTTGTAGCAAAATCCTTTGCCCATATCGAATTTTAAATAAAAACACATGCTACAATATTTCTTGTCGTATCTATTTTTTTTGTAAAAACAGTAAGTAAATAAATTATAAGTATTTGAAAAGAGGAGTTATATTCTATGTAATATATATATATATATATATATATATATATATATATATATATATATATATATATATATATATATATATATATATACTCTGTTATAATGAATACATTGATCTCTTTTTGTGGATCAGTTTTGATATTTTATATTATTAGGATTCACTTGGATTATTTATCAACGGATTATTATACAGTGTAACCTGGATATAAGAGAGTTGTCGGGACCGGAGAAGAAGTCTCTTATATCCGGGTTTCTCTTATATCCGGGTTTCTCTTATATCCGGATTTGGTCTATTTTATATACATTAACACAGGCTCTAATTTGGGACCAGAGAAAATCTCTCTTATATCCGGGTTTCTGTTATATCCAGGTCTCTTATATCCGGGTTACACTGTATATATATATATATATATATATATATATATATATATATATATACACACACACATATATATATATATATATATATATATATATATATATATATATATATATATATATATATACGATAAACAAAAACTAAAAATTTTGAAGGTATAAACATAAAACAGTTAAAACCTAACCTAAACAAAATAAACTATGAAATCTCCACAAATATCCTGAAATGTCTATAATTGATAACAGACGCCATTGCTTAATATTCTCGAATTCACTCTCGCGTGGTCATGTGTGACATCATGAGCTGCGGTGCGATTTTCTTTTCCAGCGTCTTATATGCACGTGTTTATCGTTGCTTGGAAATCATTCATGTAAACAGAAACATACCGTCATTACATTCTTGTCCATGTATTGCTTAATATATTGTATAGTAATTGTCATCTTTGATAATGGCTTATGTAAGCCGAAAGCTTAGTTTGGATTAAAAAATATGTATCAATTTTGTGATTTTCTTTCTTCGTTTAATGATAATGTTATTAAGACTATCAGACGTTATGAAAATCATTTACATAAAAAAATAGACAACACTTGTCTCTATTATTTAATGAAACATGTATGAATATATATATATATATATATGTGTGTGTGTGTGTGTGTGTGTATTCCAAGCCTCGCCAAGATGGACTTGGAGAAAAAAAGATAGTTTTTGATTAATTTATTATATCGTCCACCATGACTTCAATGAACTTGGTCCAATGGTGCTTAAGCATAGAAATGCCATCATGGAAGAAGATGGCTTCCTTGGTCATACAAAAATCGTCCACAGCGCATATGATTTTATCATTGTTTCCGAAATGGCGACCACATAGACGAGATTTGGATTTAGGAAAGGAGATTACGTGTGATAGAATATATATATATATATATATATATATATATATATATATATATATATATAAACACAAACACATATATATGATTACTCTAAATCCCCACCCAAATATTTCTGTACAGTATATCCTTGTTTGACACAGCTAATTCTCTTGAGGAGCTCTATGGGTCAATAAGCAGACCTGACACTGTTCCGAGGCTCTCTGTCTACTTGGATGAGTATCGCCGCGGCACTGAGTGAGTAGCAGTGCTATATCGAGTCTAGTTTGTGTCTTCTTCGTCACCGAGGCCCGTGGTACGCATAATATGACGTTTGAGTTGTATCGAAATGGTCCATGTTCAAGTCTCGGTAGTGGAATGCGCACTGCTAATGATTTCGAAATAGGACGAAACGTCCATTCAGTTCTTTCTTCATTCTGTTAAAGATTATTCTAGCCTCGACGAATTATTATATAAATATGTATATATGTATTATATATATATATATATATATATATATATATATATATATATATATATATATACTTCGTCGAATAAAAGTTATATATTTGCTTATTATATTACAAAATATTTTGGGTGCTTAACATTAATTTGATTAAAAACAAAAGAGATACGTTTATAAATTTAACATTTCGTTTTATTTAAGTTTCATCAAAATAAGAAATATTTGATAATTCATTTTTATGATGTAGTTAAATAACAGCGAAACCAGTTAAATTTATCAATGTTTGCAACTTTTTTTTTCTCGTTTACCTCCTTCTGTAGGGTTTTCCTGTAGTTTCCTATATTTATCCTTGTAGGACTTGAATTATTCCACACTAAAAATGGAATAATTTCAGTTTGATGAAGCATCCTTCTTTTGACATATTTCTGGGTTTTCTCTATGTATTGACCTCATTTTCTATCCGTTCGAACGCGTTTTGATGCCAGTATTGATTCCCCATTATTCTTACATCCTTTCCCAAAGATGTCATCTTTACCTCGCTGTTTCGACATTCATTTCTGGCATATTTTATCAAAAGCTTTTACATAATCTATAACACACATGCTTCTGCTTTTGTATTGCGTTTTCTGAGATAATTCTCAGCATAGATATTGCACTCCTTGTTCTAATATCTTTAATGAACCCTCTTAGTGCCTGCCGTATTTCACGACCAAATAAATATCTGTAATATTATCACTCCGAACCACGTGTCTCAGCCTCAAACACTTTCCTACAACGATAACTTAATCTCTCTCTGCCTTTTATATAAATATTTTCCTGGCGGTTGGTATAATGGCCTTTCCTCTTTGTAACAATGACTTCATTAGTTTAAGCGCAGTACTAGATTAGCAGATAGGTACCAATTATTTTTCTGTTGTGTTTTCTAGATGTAACCTTACGTCCTATACTAGATTTATCTATGGCAACTTCTCTGGAGAGCTATTTTCCCTGGTGCTCCAACTGAATGAATTTAAACGTGCTGCTAGGTTCGTAGCGCAGTCCCACCCTTTTAATGTCGAAAAAGTTAATGCACCCGCTTCTTCTACTCTATTAGCTTCTTTTCTCGCACTTCCCGACGGTGGAAATCATTTCCTCTTACTTGCTTTTCTGATAACAATAAATATTCAAAAATTTAAATGTAATGTCAATCGACATATTCTGATGGCTTGATCTTCATCTCCGTCCCTCTCTTTACTCTTTCTTTAAACAACCCTCTTTTACTTTCACTCTCTGTAACCCCTTGCGTGTTACTGGCACTCGCACCTTGCTTGGGGGTGAAAGACTTACAAAAAAAATAAATAAAAACAAAAAACGGAACCCCTTTTCTACCTTTGTCTACTACGATCTTAAAAGATTTATAAACAAAGTTAATATCCATTTTCTGCATTTTTGAAACCCATTCTTTTAATGTCATTTCTACTCAGTAACATTTTCTGATTTATTTATCCTCAGCCCCCAACCACACATCGCATGGATTACGGTGAAAGAATAAAAAATTACAGGCAAATAAAAACTTTAATTTCTCTAAAACGCATTCAAATAACTATGAACACATACACGTAACGTAACCTAAAATACATATATAATACATATATACATATATAATACATATATTATATATGATGCTGTGTTGGTGCATAATTATCAGGCGTTTTTGTAGGTGAGTCATTTATTAATAAAAATTTATGTTTTGTTTACTTTCTTTAATAAAAGTATAGTTCCATTTTCAGGTCATAAAAATCCGTGTCGATAATCATACGCTATGGAATAATCATTTAAGAATGTTATTGTTGATTTGTTATGTTGTTTTTTCATAGTAAATATTGTTTAAAAAATGCCTGATAATAATGCACCAATTTATAGCTCCAGTGCCACGCACCACATATAGCTCATGCACTTTTAAGAAATAATACTTGAAAATAATACGGGCAACACACTTGTATTTCACTAAAAACATTGCAAGAACAAATATTTTAACATTTTTTGTTTCTTTCTGGGAAAATAATTTCCATATTCAAAGTCATGTATGTCGCTAAAAACATTGCAAGCACAAATATTTTAATGTTTGTTTTCTTTCAGTAAACATAATTTACATATCGAAAATCATGTATATCGCTAAAAACATTGTGAAGGCAAGATTTTTTTTGATTTTGATTTTTTTTTGTACATTGAATGCCCCGCAATTTATGCACTACTGTCGAGATGAACAACAGGAGCCTCAGACCAGATAGGCCAACAGTAATCAATGAACGGGTAAATGAAGATTTGTATATGTGTAAGATGAACCCTGACGAGAATAACGTTCTGGTATGGAACAGCGAACCAAATTTCCATGCAGTTCATGCAGCTACTGATTCAATATAGTAATTCGTAACTCTTGATAATATGAGGTCAAAAGTCGAAGAGTCGAGCATCAGCCATGTTGATGGTGAGATGGGAAGTTTTTTTCTGTGCTGGTTAAATGAGAGCAATTTAGTTTTGGAGGATTTAAATTTGACAAGCCATTTTTTTACCCCATTTAACAACTCATTACAGGTGCTTCTTGAGAGCATCGGCCAGTTTAACTTTGTCAAAGCTGTCGGATTTACTATTGAGACGGGAGTCAATGGAGTTTTCGTCTGCATAGATGCCTATTTGTGCAGAGATGACATCAAAAAGATGGCTGATTATGATCAAAAACAAGATATAGCTTTGGGGAACACCTGCTTTCATATAAAAAGATCTGGAAAAATGCCTGTTCACAACGAGATTTCATTTCTCTTTGGTTTGTAATGATTGGATTAAATAAAATAATCGTCCTGAAATGCAGTAATCCTGAAGCTTACGTTGATGATCATAATGCCAAACCCTGTCAAAGGCCTTCGAGATATCTAGAGCAACAGATGTCAATAATCTAATATTCCTTTACGGTCTGTTGGGATTCCAGTTCACTGTAGATATCCAGTGGTGCTCTTGTATTTAATACATCGCTAATGTGCTTGAAATATGGCCGACTCATTTTTCTGTCTTTGACAGAGCCATGCTCTATCTTTACGTAAAGAAATATCTTAAATAATTGTCGGACTTTGTCTATTTCATAATGTGTGACGTCATTTGTTTACATTTGGATACGCATTGAGCAGATATGAATGTACGTGAGAGAATCATGGAAGATTGTAGTTTAAAAACAGGCTATATGACTGTTCCGTATATTTTACAGGTTCGATTTCTGTCGGAGGACGCATATTTTCTATGACGATTTCTCAGACATTCAGGCCGGTAAATGTCGTTAATACTGTTTATTATAAACAGAGCATTTACTTAAATATTTGCATCTCAAAAAAGAATGTATATACATAAAAATGTCTTTATAAAAAGAATGTATATACATAAAATGTCTATATATATATATATATATATATATATATATATATATATATATATATATATATATATATATATATATATATATATATATATATTTGTTTTGTAGTGTTACATTAGAACATGCACATATCCACTACAAAATTGTACATTTTTGTTTCAACGTCAAAAAAGGAAAAACATTTTTAAAATGTCTCATTAGGTGGGAAATCACGATATTAAATCTGAGTAACATCGTGATAAGTAAATGCAAGAATATACCTTCATTCTTAATGCGTTTGTTTGAGTATATTAGAGTGTATGTAAGATGATATATTTCGGAATACAAAATTATGTCCGTTGAGATAAGAAAATTATCGTATAGGAATTCGTAACCGTGATTTGGGAAAATAAAAAATCTATACAAAGAAATATATTGCAAAGACTGATACACTAGTGAATACTGACAGATTGCCTCTACTCATTCCCAGACATGCAAAACTAAAGTCAGATGGAATGTAACATTTTTAGAGCTTTTACTTCCAAAGGTGAAATAAAGTAAGTATAATTGAATCGAGTCTGTCGGGAGGCAAAAAATTGTGTTTTAATATTTTGATCTGATTAGAAGTTTATATTTGGATAGAATTGTACAATGCTTCCATCAATGTTTCCATTCGCTTATTCGTTTCTCAGTCGGAAAGAGAAAAATCTGAATTTTGCTAATAGTAAAACTAATAGTCTATCGGGACATGAATTTAGGCTGATACAGCTCTCACTATGCTGAATGTATGTCTTGTTTATATCAGGCTGGAACGAAAGTACTGTCCAATTCTATTGTGTATACTACAAATTTAATATATTAATGTTTACAGAATTATTTAATAATCAATATAACCTCAATTGCTTCCTAGAATCTTATTCCATCTTTCAAGAATTATTATATATGCCGCGTGTTTAAAATCTTTTATATCTTTACGTAAAATAAGAGACCAACTTATTTTTAAATCTGAACATAAGTTGGTCTCGTATTTTAAATCAAAAGCTAAAGGATTTTACAAACGTGACATTTATCATTTTCTTTTGATGTTGTCTCTAGGATGTGCAGATGATTCTTGAAGCTCCGATTCCAGTGAAAATAAAAATAAACAACGTCGTTTGAATATGTAATATAAAGCAATTCTTCCTAACCGACCTTCTCTAGGACTTGTGGAACCCCATTAAAGAATTGTAGATGGAAGCAATGGATTTTACTGATATCATTAAATACTCCGATTCTGTCCTAACACCGGCTCGCGATGAATGTGTGACTCATTTTTTGTGCATTTTGTAACCTCTTTGTTTAAATACATGTATGTTAACAAATAATCGACATCATATGGAACGCGCTGTAGTCTTTGTATTTTTAACAATACTATTTAAATGAAACCTAATTGAGCTTTGTTCAAAAAGATGTTTGTGCAACACACACACACACACATATATATATATATATATATATATATATATATATATATCAGATATGTGGTGCATTTCAATTTATATTACAATGAATCATTCATACGAAAATAAATTAGTAAAATTAATGATATAAAATGGCGAAATCCTTTCGCAAACAAAAAATTAAAGTTGCATTAACCTACTAGCCACTCGATAAATGTTATGATCCTTGTTTTTAATAATTACAAGCTGCATAAGGTCTTTTTTCTATGCCTGGGAATGGCTGAATGTATAATTGAAAGTACTCGTAGATTAAAATAAAGACCTTATACAACTTGAAGTCATTAAAATCAAGGATTATAACATTCATCGAGTGGTTTGTGGGTTAATGCAACTTTTTTAAAATTTTGTTTGCGAAAGGATTTCGCCAATTTATATCATTAACTTTACTAATCTACTTTTTATATGAATGATTCATTGTAATATATATATATATATATATATATATATATATATATATATATATATATATATATATGTGTGTGTGTGTGTGTGTGTGTGTGGGGGTCACCCTATATTTTTCTGACCATAGCTCAAATAGGTTTCATTTTAATACTCATGGAGACCTATTGGACCCTGTTCGTAACTACTTCTTGATATTACAAATATAATGACATCCTCTAATAAGTAATAAAACAAGCTTAAAAGAATGGAAACCTTAAAAAAAACGACACCCACTAATATCAACTATGAATATGGACACAATATCTTGACCGTGTTTTTCAAATTAAACATTATATAAATACATATATACAACAATCTATTTCTAGTTAACAGTTAATATATTTTAACCTTGAAAGGCTATGACATACTTGTTACGATCAGCTTAGATAAGCTCTCACTAACTTGGACAAGCTATGACCAGATATGACCAGCAGCCCGATTAAAAATACTCCGTTCCCCACGTTAAAAACCGACCTTGTGTCACAACCTGATTCACTGGTGGGTTACAAGTAAATCTCTAAAAAACCGCCATTCCCTACTCTACACGGATGCTCTGTTCGTCCAAGTAATTTTTTTTCTTGATTTAAATGGTATTTATGCAGTTATGTATAATGTACAATAACTTTTGAATGCATCTATACACTATCCCATCTTCCCAACCTTCGTTTCCATTTTGGTAAGTTCAAAAGAATACGTTTTTCCCAGGGTTTGATTTGAATTATTTTGGGGTATCGGATTTTTTTCTTGTTTTTCGACCTTTTACCCATGCGAACATTACTTCTGCCTGGGGCATAGCTGTTGCCATGTTAGGATTATGTATCACCCGATATACACGTAAAAACCGCTGTAATAACATATCCTTAGTTTCACCTCTGATTTTTTTTAAATACCTTCTTTTATTCTGCTTGATCATTCGATCTTAGGCCATAGGGGGAGTTTTGATATATTGTATCGTAGAGGATTTATTAGAGTTCCCAATCTCTTTAGCAGTGAATTTAGTGGCGTTATTCTAAAGAATGGTGTCCACGCTAACGTATCTAGCAATTCATGCAAGTTTATTATAATCGGAGAAGTTGTATTCTTGCATTTTAAAATTTCCGGCCATTTGGAAAAACAGTCGACCACGATTACGTGGTAGACACCAGTTATAGGTCCGGCGAAATCGATGTTTATTCTCGACTACATCGTGTCTGTCTTTGACCAAGGGTTGAATTTAAATGGTGGTGATTTTCTACCATGGCACAACTTTGCACATTTTTTGCCTATCTCTCTATGTCTTTGTCCATATTTGGCCGGTAGACATAGCTGTGTATGAGGGATTTTCTTCGAAAAAATAATTGGATGACCCGTATGAAATTCTTTCAAAATCTTTTTATGAATGGATTCAGAGATTAGCACTCTTTCACCGGTCATTAGAATATCATCGCCGGTTGATAAAATATTGTCACCATCAGTTTTCGATTTAGTCTTATTTTTGTCATTCAATTTCCACCTAACTTGCTTCTTCTTTTTTTTCTTTAGTAAAATTATACACCTGAGTTTTATTTTAATTTTATGCAGCGTCACAAGTCACGTAGGGAATTGCAGAGAACGTTCTGTATTCCATTCTTAGCTTTTAGCTCTGCAGTTACCGAATCTTCTAAAGGTTCACATAATTAGGTGTGAGTCGCTACAAACCATCTGAGTGACTTAGCTTTTTTTTGATCGCAGTAAATCAGTTTTAAAATTGTAATTCAACAGAATTGCTTCTCCCCCGACATCGTCGTAGTCGATTCGCTGTATCTGTCCGGATACGATCTTTTTCAATCCGAAAAAATATCAATGGACGGTGGTCCGTCTGTTGGGGTGAACCTTCTAACTTGGATGAATTTGCGAAATTTTATCGTGAGTAAAATATATTCCCAACACATCTTTCTTCGTCTGCCTATAAATCTTCTCAGTCGATAAAATTGTTCTTGACTCATAGTGATGTCTCTTTTACAGAACCTTCTTTATGCTTATGGAACATTACAGCACAGATACCGTAGCTAATAGCGTCCCTTACCTCGATTATTTCTAATGTTGCGAGAGAAACAAGTCCGCCGTTAGAATCGTTTTAATTTTGTCGAATGCTTTTTTGGCATTCAGCGGCCCATTTCCGCTTATAGTCATTTTAAGTAAATTATTTTATAATGACTGAATGGCTAGAATGTTCGTAATCTATGAGGCCCGCGTTCGAATCTTACTATGGTCATTTTTTTCAGGAAAGGGACTTCCTGCTGTTTTTAGAAACTGGAGGAGTCTATTCCATCGTGAGCCACGTTTTGAAAAGTGCTTGAAAACCATACAACGGGTTGACTCAAGCCTTGTAAGGGAAATGGGAAAGACGGGGGTTCATCGATAGCTGCTTTAGCACGAAGACACAAGCCATAGTGACCGATGGCTTGAGCGTGCTGTCATTATTCAAATCGTTGATTACGCTGGATAACTCGCTCTTTCTTAGAAATTGTTATTAAGGTCTACTCAGAATAGTTACAGTGTCCTGTGGGTGTTTGAGCGAGCGACTGCAACAGGGATTAGCTAGCCTAGTAGACGTGTAACTTTGAAAACATATGCCAGATATACATTTTCTAGTGCACTCAAAAATGCGTGATCCGAATAAAAAGATAATTTCCGAAATATAAAAATGCTTGTAAACATGACATAGTTGTTTGATGGGTATATTTTAAACAACACTTATATTGGTTTGGACCGCTTTCTTAACGTTTTCGTAGCTGATTTAGCCCAAATATTTACTTTCGTCATGAAAAATCTGCATTTCTCATCACTCAGTTTAAAAACCGCTATTACTTTATTTTTTCTGGATATCTCTTTTATGTGCTGAATATACTGCAATCGGTTTTCACTTTTTTATTAAAATGTCATCTAAATAGGCGATGGCAAAGTTTAGATCGTTCAACATTGTGTTAATTACTTGCTGAAGAATTTCAGGGCCTACCTTAATCCCGAAAGGTAATCTGTTAAACGTATATAATCGCTTCTGGCTATTGATTGTTATCAGTTTTGAACATTCTTCGTCATCCTGGATTTGCAAATATGCAACTGCCAAGTCCAACTTTGAAAAGCACTTTCCGCCATTTAACATAGCGAACATTTCTGCTGGCCTTGGCAGGGGGCAGTTGTTCGCTTGTAGTCAATCATTCAGTCTCCTGGAGAAACCGGAACATACACGTTATTTTTCTTTTTCACGTAGGTAATCTTGGGGGCCCAATCGCTTTAATCCAATTTGGAGATCACTCCCATATTTTCCAAGGGGCCTAATTCGTGGCAAAAGCCTCTTTCGTCTAAAAGTTCATACATTTTCTTTGGCGTTAGTTTTTGTGCACCTTCCTAATCCTTCTAAAAAATTCACCCGGAAATTGATTTTTAATTTTATTTATTTATTTATTTATTTATTTTCGTTAGCCTTCCAGATTTACTAGAAGAGACATTCACATTATTACAAAAAGAGTTTATGGGCAAATCTCATAAATAGAACTTGCATCCAATCTGTTCTGAACGAGTTAAATTTTTTTAAATATATCTCTGAGATGAGGTATTAGGATTACTTTAGATCGTTCTAGTTCCACGTGCCATGTCTCGTCATGATGTTTCACTTATTTCCGTTTTGCTCATGTCTCAAAGACACATGAGCCAGTGGATAAAGACGTTGGTTAGATCCAAGCCACAGTAGTGGGTAACCAAAGCCTGGAGGGTTGATTTAAAGAGAAATAGATGAGGCATCAGAAAGAGACATGGTACGTGGAACTAGAACAATCTAAAGCAGTGGACGAAATAGAGAGTTCGGTTCGAAATGCCAGTCAACTGTAGTATGCCGGAGCGTACAAAGAACGTGACGTTGCGAATATGAAAATGAAGATGAGGATAACAGTCCGAATAAGGAAAATAATGTAAGTAATCATAATATATCATCTCACAGATATAGACAGATATTGAAAGCCGTAGCGTACAACGGCTGAAACATTGTAAATGTGCCAATGAAGATGAGGACAACAGTCCATATAATGTAAATAATGCAAGTAATCCTAATACGTCATATCAGAGATATAGACAGCTATTGAAGGCCAGAGCGTACAACGGCCGAAACGCTGTTAATATAGAAACGACGATGAGGATAACAGTCCAAATAATGTAAATAATGCAAGTAATCATAATACCTCATCTCAGAGATATAGATAGATTTTGAAGGCCGGAGTGTACAGCAGCTGAAACGTTGTGAATATGGCAAGGACGATGAGGATAACAATCCATATAATGTAAATAATGCAAGTTATAAATTCTTCGCATCATGAATTCTCTAGTGTTCACTGTTTTCCCATAAAACGGTAAATTTCTGCCCAGTAACGCCCCGAGAATTTTATTTTATTTTTGGTAACGATAATATGGGGTTTACCGATTCATACCAATGTTTGTTAGTTTCTAATAATCAACTCTGACCCTGTGTCTACCTGTAACTTTATATTTCTTCTAAATATTTTCAAGGTTATAAATTTTCTTTTTTGACCTTTGTCTGCGTTGTCTGTTGTCGAAGCTTCGTTTACTCGTGAATTTTTGACATTTATTTTTGATATATATTTTTTTTTAATTTTGTGAATTTTTGTGTTCCACATTTCCAGTATCGAAACATTTTTTTTGTTCTTAAAAGGAATTTTTCTCTTGATCGTCGAATCCGTAACAAGGATTTGATTTTGTAAAGTATTTAGTTTTCCTATATGCTTTGGAATGAACCGAATATATGTGAGAAACATTTCTTTCCTCACTTCTAAACATCGTGTTTTAAGTTCACTATTCTTTGAAACTCTCTATCAACAGCTTGCGAGGTCAATTTTGAGTTCTGTTCAAACTTTATCGAAATCCTAGAACGGGCTTTCGCCTCGCTATTTGCTGTCAACCTTTGTACAAAGATCAATAACTTAAATATATCGCCTGTTAGTTCACTAACCTCGAAATTTTCACATTCAATGTTTAAGTTATTAACATGAGAGTTACAATCTTTTTATTCTTTTCTTTACAAGATTTATGCATTTTCATCGTGTATTGAGAAATGGAGGTGGAAGGACGGTGGAATGATGGATAGCAGCTCGGATTACGGAATCTGAGAGCCGGGTTCGAATTCCAGTCGAATCCATTACATTTGCTTACGTGCTAATACCTTTGAGAAATGTATGAATCGTTTTCTACTCCCTCCTAGCTATGGATACATAGTAAGAAAGACCGGGCTCTATAGCCTTGGATAGCAACTGGTCTACCGCAGAAACCTCCTACGGGAAAAAAATATACCTCGTCAGTCTCGTATCGAAAGATACATTATCCCCTTAGCTTGTATCGCATATGGCTGACTAATTGAAAAATGACCTTTGTTCATTGAAAATTTTACTTACAAATATCATAGTTTCTTCAACCGACATTTCACTCCAATTTTCGGCAGGATGTAGTTCACGTATTTGTTTTAGTTTTATCTTGGGTTTACATTTTGACTTTGTTTTTTGGGTTCATCTCCCCTCTCCCATCATTTCCTGAATCATGGGATTTTTATATATATATATATATATATATATATATATATATATATATATATGAACATTGAAATTTTTATGATATGGGGTGTTTTGTATGCCTGTGAATATGCGGTATTTTGTTGTACGTAGAATTGTGAGGTGATGGGTAAGTTCTTGTGGTAAATGTAATGAAGGAATGGGTCGCAAGTAGGATTAACTAGGATTAGGACAGCTAAGAAAGACCAGACTCTCCCTACCCCCCACCGACTATGTGCCACACTTTTTGTCATAAACAGTCATAAATAAATATCTGTAATTCACGTATTTTTCGTGTTTCGTGGACACTAACTCTCTTAGTAACAGGCGCACTTTTTTTTTCTTGTTCGACCAGCTTATGCAGTCTTCTTAAAAGATTTCTTCGTAGCTTCTGTAGTATGCTACAAATTTAACCTCTTCCACAGGGTTATATTTAAATTCGTCAATTGCATTTATTACTGAATCCTGAGTAAAAACAGTAAACGTTTTCGTTACTTTTATTCTTCATAAAATGCTATATTTTTGATGTTGTTCATGGTGCCTCAAGAATGTTTGCTGTTCTTATTGTCGTTGTTCTTATTGTTGTTTCCTACAGTACGGCTTTCACGTCCTCCATTTTTAATTGTTTGAGTTGAAAATTTGCTTCGAATGTATATTTAAGATGTTTTTATCTTTTGTAACATTTTTCCCCGACGAACTGATTTCACAAGTTGAGAGACAAACTAATCTATTTCCATCACTATTTTAATAAATAGTGAATCATCCTTGTTGCCAGCTTCTGTGATATGGGTTCTGATAAGACGCAGCACTTAGCTCGACAAATTCGGCCATGATAGCAACATTTAGTACGCAGCAAGAAAAGTCACATCCTGTTTATTTAAATATATGAATTGGGATCAAAAACAGATCTAATATGGATTGAAAATAAACAGGATAATAAAAAGAGAACAAATAGGAAAGGTTAATCAATCTAACATGTTTCACTTATATGAAAGCTTCGTCAGAGAAAAATTCTGGTATTTTTACTTTTGTGATTGATTTTTGTTTAACCGATTTTTCTGCGCGTTCGGCATGTTAAATAAACGTTAATATAATTTATGGAGTTCCGAATTCAAGCAGAGACGACACGACCCTTCAGTGCTCCAACAAGTTAATGGATTCCACCTCACACCACTAAAAAACATATATTGATTTATATGTGTGATTATATAATAATTTTCGTTTGGTTATGTGGGATGATAAAAGACATTGATAAGTGTGTTTGTGTGAATGTCAATTAGAAAATATGTTTGGTGGTTTTTCGTAAGATGATATATATATATATATATATATATATATATATATATATATATATATATATATATTGATACATGATTGATTAAATAATATAGACACGTTTTGTCTATTTTAAGAAGTAAGTTCCTTTCATATTGTCTGATAAGATTAATAGCAGTATCATTGAAAAACGAAAGGAAATCACCATATGGATACATGTTTAAATCCAATCTAAGCTTTCGGCTTACATAAGCCATTATCAAAGATGACAATACACATTTCAATATATCAAACATACTTAATATTTCTCGTTTGACGGCACGAGTTGCGACGTGATTTTTGCTTCCGTGTCTCGTATACACGAGTTTGTCGTTGCTTTGAAATTTTTCATGCAACAAAAACAGAGTATCATTATGTATTTTATTAATATATTGAAATGTAATTGCCATAGCATTAAAACATGTATCAATATGGTGATTTCCTTTCGTCTTTCAATGATAATGTTATTAGGCTTATCAGACAATATGAAAGGAATTTACTTAAAATAAATTGTCAAAATTTGTCTATATTATTTAATGAAACATGCATCAATGAAAAATTGATGATAAATATACACAATATTTATATAAATTTTATTATTATTATTATTAGTAGTAGTAGTAGTAGTAGTAGTAGTAGTAGTAGTAGTAGTATATAATATATTCTCATTGAGATTGAGACCAAAGAAAATATAAGCATCCGTTCATATATATTTACCACTACATATTCAGACGTGCGCATGCGCTCTATCACCACATAACTCTTGAGATCGATATGAGAAAATAAGCTATGAATTCAAGATACTGCAACAGGCTCCTACATGACTCATTTAAAAAAAAAAAAACTTCTGAGGAAGCTAAAAAAAACGAAACATCTTAAATTTATAACTCCTTTGTTATTTAACCATAAGTAAATGTATAAACGCAATAATAAATTGATTTGTTTATTATTTTTGTTTCAATTCTCAATGACAATTAGCCTGTATGGAATGGATTTTTATACGTATATATATATATATATATATTTTTTTTTTGCAATAATAATCATCGTTTTTTAAACATTGCCTAAGAATTAAGGTGTTTCCGGCATTATGCTTCTGTTTTGGTAGAAAACATGTGTCTCCTGGTATATTCTTCCCATAAAAATTATTTCGGACTTAAGCCTAAGTAATAAATGAATAAAAAACAAAACCGTATACAAACAAATAACTTATTTGCATTAACAAAAGGTATACATAGACAATAAAGAAGAAAACATTAAAACAAGAGAATGTGTTTGCGTTTATGTATTTTGTGTAGGAGAAGTCCGAGAATTAGATATGAAGTGAACGTGTTCCCCCGTGAGGACACATGTTTAGCACATTCGACTACATCTTGTTTTTTTTTTGGGGGGGAGAATAGCGAAAAAAGATGATGACAGAATATGTTATTTACTATTTATTACTATTTATAGGCTTAAGGAGTATCCAGAAGCGACGGTAATTTTAGGAAAATCAAGCCAGATAACCCGCAATGCGAGTTCAAATAATAACGGTGTCAGAAGAAGAAAATCATTTTTGCATTAGGTTTTTTTTTTTTTTTTTTTTTACGAAGGCCCAATTTGTGCAAATTTTGTTTTGGACATTAAAATAAACGATATTCAATAGAGCACACTAATAGTAAGCAGTATACTGAAGAGAAGAGAATGAATTGAAAACTCGTCTGTTGATCGAGATATGATTGTGTACAAGTACATAGGAAGCCAATGAACATTCCTGGACAAGACCCAGAAACTTATAATCATATGTAGATTAAATTCAGGCTCCAGTTTGAAGATAGTCCAATTCAAAGAAAAAACAAAGGGAAAAGTGCTATTGTATTTACGTTTGTTAGGAGTTTGTTATAAATTATTTTGCGCTATTTCTTATGGATGTCAAAAATGGCGCCACACTTGTTCAGAAATGTCAATAGTGTCAGCTGTGTAAAACCTCCTAACATATCAATCATTAAGAATGGTTTCCAGAATATGAAGCCTGTATCCCTTAAAGGGGACCATCCTAATTCAAACCTCATGGACTGGTGATATAGAACCACAAATACAGAACTCCAGCAAATGACAGAAACATCACTTCGGGGTCATCAACAGTAGCAACAAATGAAATGGACAGTACATGTAAGTCGAATAGACAATAATGTCATAATTCATATGTAGATGTTCAACATTGATTTATGTTATGGTCCGGTTCCTTGTACCACGGTGATAGTCCAAGGTAGAACCAATAAAGAAGAACTCGAACAGGGATATGGAATAACACAGATATATTACAAACAGGAATATTAACAGAGTAGAAACTGTTAGTACGAACAATCAGGTTTAGTAGTAATTGTCTGAACGCGACTCTGTTTCGGACTGCCTCTGCCTCTGACTCGACTGACTGACTCGCTCTCTCTGACTGACTGACAGACTTCACTCCAGACTTCAGACTGAACGGTATTTAGTCACCCCCCACGAGGGCATCATGTGGCACAAGGCCGGTTTAATGTGGGATCTCCGAGTCCGTGGGCTCGGCCAAAAATATGCCCTTTGAACCCGTATAAACGGGTTCAGGGTCGGTTTACCTCCCCGAAAAAGAATTCGGCGTAGCCTCGTTCGGGTTCCTCCCCGCCCGAAGGCAGAGAGTTCAATCGATCAGACGGTCAGCCGGTCGCCCGACTTCAGACTGATCTCCCTGCTTCCTCCTGAGGCGCAGTATTTATTACGTATGGAATAGTCCATTATGTTCTTATGGGTACTGTTCAATAACAGTTTAAAACAAAATGGAAGGATGAGTGCCATCACCAATAATGGAAAAAAATTAGTAGACTTAAGAAAACTATGAAATATAAAGATTTTAAAAATGTTATCCGAATGACAAGGCTCTTCGTAAATCACAAGAAATAGACAAACAGAGGGCAGGGGATATAACCGAAAATTCGAACTAGGAACCCGCAACGAACGTGGAGAAAAATGGATCCAATGATGTACAGCCAATGACCACGTAATAGCCAAATCCATGCTTCCAAGTACATCCGAGACGATTATGGGACATAGAGGAGAATCTAAAAAACAAATTGATTACATAACTATCAACAAAAGATTCAGGAATGCAATGTTTCACTGCAAAAATTAGTCTCGATTGCGGAAGCGATCATCGCCCTGTTATATGTAACTAAGAGTGGAACTATGGAAAAGAAAGAAAACTTTGCAGAACCAAAATTGCAAAGCAACAAACTCCTGATCGACCCAAATCTGAAAAGAAAAGTATATGGACAATGTGAATAGAAGATAGGAGGAATGCAAGGAAATCTCGAAATGAAACGCATTAAGAGACGCTTTAATGACATCAGCAAACGATATCATTCCAATGGATAATAGACGAAAAAGAAAATGAATGGTTAACTGATGAGATTCTGGATATAATGCAAAGGAGAAAGAAATCTGTCAAGATACGGAACGGAATACAGAAATTTACACAATGAAATAAGGACCCAATGTAGGCAGGCTTAAAGGGCGTGGCTAAACAAAAATAATGTGCCGAAGTACAGAGATTGAGTACCATCAACAAAGGAGATATGAATGAGAAAATAAGGAAACTAACAGGACAGAAGAAATGCTCATCAACAAGCCGCTTAAAATCCAACGATGGAACATTCATATTAGAGAAGGAACAACATTCTTCAACGTTGGAACGAGTATATGGGAGGAATCTTCCACGAAGAAAGCGAACAACTAGTAATACACAGAACTGCCGACGGATCTGAAATGCTAGAACCGAAGTAGAAGCTGCACTGTCCAGAAATAAGGCGGCAGGGCCAGACGGAATTGTAACGGAAATGCTAGCAGCCTTATATTACTTGTGCATAGCAAGTTCACAGAAATAATTCTACAACAGTGGGGATATAACGGAAGATATCAGCAGGTCCGTTTTCACAGCACTTCCTAAGAAACCTGGTGCAAACGAATGAGAACTCCGCCGAACAATCAGCCACATGAGCCACAAAAGAAAACTCATAATCCGTATTCTGATGAATAGATCACGCAGACCGGAGATTGGACAAGATCACTGCGAGTTCATTAAAGAGACACTTGAACAAGGAACCCGATATTCGGGCTCAGAATATTATCAGAAAGACTACGCAAAGGTGTTCGAGAAAGTACGCCATAATGACCTGTTGGAGCTGCTGAGCAACCTACATATATTTCGGAAAGACATTAGAATAATCAAGAACCAATATTGGCAGCAAACGGCATGAATGCGAATAGAGAATGTGTTCAGCGGATACACAAAATTGAAAGGTGCGTAAGGCACTAATGAGTCTTCTCACCAGAATTCTTTTACCTATAAAGCGAGGCAATTCCGAGATAATTGGAAATCCTACCAGGATTCAGCATTGACGACCACAATCTTAACAACATAAGATATGCAGATGACACAGTACTGATTGCGGACACGGAAAATTAATTACAAAAACACCTGGAGAAAAAGATTGTGCATAAACTACAATCAAGCAGATGCAGAAGTCTAAATATCTGGGAAGTGTTTTGACGGAGTACAGTAATTGCGACGCTGTGATACGAAGACGTATTGGGGTGGTGAAAGTCTCATTCCAAAATCTGGGAAGAGTATTACGAGACAGGATGATTTTCTTGTTATCAAAGACAAAAGTACTCAGCCGCTACGGTACCTTTATGCAGCGAATGTTGCATGGTCTCCTCAAAGATGAAGATGTGACTCAAGGCAACGGAGATGTGGTTCTACAGAAGGATACTAATGATATAATAATAATAATTATATGATGGCTATAAAATTGTAATACGGAATTGATTTTATAAAAAAAACAATTAACTATATGTCAAGGCAAAATATAGACTGTGTCGGCAAATCACTGTTAATTCACTTCTTTGGTGTAACAGATTTATTTGTTAACAAACTTGATTATATGGAAATTTCCCTATAAACACAGGAAACAGATCAGGTAAAGATTTACAGGTTCTAGTTTTTTTTTGTTTTTTTTAATATTTTCTATTTCACATCTTTTAAGCACCAAAAGTATTTAGAAAGGGACGTCCAATTTATTTACGCTTTATTGTCTAAAGTTAATATGCTTTGCTTTGAAGAAATTCATGGTACTGTTGATATATATATATATATATATATATATATATATATATATAGCTGTTGGATTTTCTATAGTATAAAAAACAATGGAATCAGTTTGACACCTATTTTGTAATTAACATTCTTTAGGATTTCTACTGTTACATATCTTTATATTATTAAGCGTTTGCTGCAATGGCATGGTAATTATTACTTAGGTCATTTTATTGATTTGAAATTTTATTATTATATATTTTAATAATTTTTACAAGATTATCTCTACATCTATAACTTAATTTAAGTGTATTTCTATTAAATATCTTACTAAGTGGATTATTTCTGGGGAAGTGTTTCTGCCGTAACTAAATGGGGGGAGGTGCCAAATGATTTTTAATTGTTATTTTATCCTTACTATCACTGTTATGTTTAATATATTTGATGTCTGGGCACTTATATACACTATTTTTAAGGCAGTGTTATAAACTTTACTATATTTGTAAAAAGCATCATACCTGAAAGAGTTATTCATAATTCTATATTCTATGGAGGAGGGTTTGTGTTTGAATAAAGACGATGGTGATTAGAATGTTGGTGCATATATATTGGATTTGCGTTTGTTTTCATGTAGGTTGATATATATTATTTACTAGGTCTAGAGTATCATCAAGGAAATCTCTTTTTTTAATATTTGTGATGACCTTAACTTTAATGTTGAGATTTTTAATTTTAATATGAACTAATTTCCTGATTTTTTCAGCTTTAATTTTTGAATAATTTTTCACCGGCATAAGGCCGTCATCTCTATATAACCCTATATCGTCAATGCTGATATCTTGGTGGGTAATATTATCATATAAAATGAATAAACCAACAGGATCTGAAGACTCAGCAGAGTTTAACGATCTCATGGCAATATCAAAATGGTCAACCGAAATATTCTTAATCCACTTTTTTATGGATAAGGACAAATATTCTAGAGTTCAAAATAATGTGCAGTCCGTACTTGGAATGATCCGAGTATTCGGTGGCGAATTCCGAAGAGATCACTGGAAATGTATGGGTAATAATCCACAATATCAAACTGGATCAGTGAACAATTAGTTTTATCGTTAATATGATTAAACCAATTGATGGCATCTGTGGCATTAATCCAATGTACCAGTACAAGGCTCTTTCTAATCAGCTTGTTGACTCTATCGAGCATAATCTTACTAATTCTAAAATTAAACTACAATGCGTTCAGAAATAGGACGTCGCTTTCTAATTATTTTGGTACTTTGAAGAGATCAAAAAAGCCCTACAGTAAAATGGAAAATATTAAAAATAAATAAAACTTGTAAATCTTTACATGATCTATGTTTCCTGTGTTTACGGGAAAATTCCATATAATCTAGTTTGCTAACAAAAAAGCTCTGTTAGACTAAAGAAGTGAACTGGTTGTGAGTTGTCGACACAGTCTATATTTTAACTTAAAATATAGTTACTTACTTTTTTATAAAAAAAAATCCACTCTTTGATGGTAATCTCTTTCTTTGGTTTATTCAACTTTAATATTGTTCAGTTTTACCGTCTATTCAGTTTTATTAGCATCGTGTATAAATGTTACACATTTTTAATTTCATCTCAAGACCCCTTTAAGAATCTTCCTGAAATTAAACAAAATTGTTAAAAAAAATTAGTTTCTGATAATTTTACATCTGATTAACTTCCTCCACCACTTCAACAAATAGAACGTCATATATGGCTCCATCCATGATACATTTGTCGCTGTCATGTTGTCCAGAATCGTCAAAGATTATATGTCTAAGCGCCTGTTTAATGTGACATGAAAATATCTGACTTTATTTCTTGTATTTTGTGTCGATCTGACTTTCAAGTCGTTGAAATTCAACTGAAATTCAGTTGTGTTAGTCCAAAATGCAGATTCTGTGACAACTATCCAGAAGCAATTGACCATCTTGTATAAGGTTGGAATTGGCACCTACTGAATAAAAAACACGTCGTAACAGATTGGGCCAATATCCGAACTGAATAATCTGCAAAACTTACGGAAAGGAAACTGCAATAAATTGGTATGAACACCAACCAGGTAAGAGATAGGACCTGTAACAATTTTGTGGGACTTTACAAGACACACAGACAGAACAATCAAAGTTAATCGCCCTGAACATCGTGATTAGAGACCAAAAAGACATGTGTCTATTGATATGGCAGTCCCTGCACACTGCAGTGTATCTTTGAAGATCTTCAAAAATCTATCAAAATATAAGGACTTTGAAAGCGAAACCTCAAAAATGTGGTCTCATGAGAACATTAACAATTCAACTTGTAGTTGGAGCACTTGGATTGATTGCAAAAGATTCCAATAGACTCATTGAAGGAAAATCCTGATGGTTCATGACTTAAAGAAATATAAAAAAAAATACACACAAGTACAGCCCACATCTTACAAACGACTTTATGTATATAAATTATGTATTTTTTTTTCAAAACGTCTCAGCGGAAAAAGTCATAATGCCATTTCTGACCTTAGGTCTCTGGTTGGGACCCGAAAAGTAATGGGTATACATCAGAAACCAAACAAAAATAATAATAATAATAATAATAATAATAGGACATTTAACAATTTTATAGGACTTTACAATACACACATACAGAAAAATCAGAGCTAATCGCCTAGACATCGTGATTAGAGACCGAAAAATGTGCCTTCTTATTAGGATGGCAGTCTCTGAAGATTGCAATGTATCTTTGAAGATCTTGAAAAAAAAAGCTATCAAATACAGGGACCTTGAAACCGAAATATCAAAAATGTCGCGCATGAGTAAAACAAAAATTCCACTTTTTGTTGTAGCCATTTCAATGTTTGGAAAAGGTTTCTCTAGACGCATTTAATGGATTCCTGATAGACCAAGCCTTGAAGAATACAAAAATAATAATTACTAATACAGACCCCAGATTATATAGGTCTTTAACAACGTAAAATATGTGTGTTCTTGTTTTTGTTTTCTTCATTAATTTTTCTCTCGAAAAATGATCAGTGAAAAATGTAATGATGTCATTTTTGACCTAAGGTCTCTGGTTGGGACCCGGAAAGAATTGAGCATGCACCAGAAATCTAAGGAAATAATCGTCGTCGCCATTGAACCGTCTAGAGAGACGATGGAGTAGCGCGGTGCGTCACGAGCCTGGGCGGTATATATGGAGAATTATGGCTGCCCAGACGTCTCGGCCTTGCTAGCAGAGCCAAAAGGAGAGGATAAATCTTACAGTTTGGTACCAGCGCGGTTGCCGGAAGGTAGCACAAAGTGCCGTCCATCCGCCTTCAGGGCTCCACTCCGGGTTTGAATTCAGAGTTGTCTTTCTCCTAGACCAGTTGCCATCCAAGGCTATAGAACCAGTCTGTCCTGTTATTTACCCATAGCTGGAGGGAGAAGAGGATTCACACGTGTCATGTTTAATGGATGTCAGTTATCAGTAAATTTTCCCTCTTAAAGTTCTCCACTGCCTTAACCGGGTATTGAACACACACTGTTTGGGTCCTGTCGCTGGATCTAACCAACGCCTTTATCCACTGTGACATGGCACAGTGGATAAAAGCGTTGGAAAAATTAACAGGAGATAACTGATAACTGGCATCCATTAAACATGGCACGTGGAACTAGAACAGTCTACCCCAGTGAGCGAAATAAAGGGTTCAGTTCGACATTCCAACCACCAGAAGGCCGGAACGTACAAGGGCCAAAACTTTGTAACAAATATAGCGACAAAGATGAAGACAATAGTCCGAATAATGTAAATAATGTAGATAATGCTTCATCTCAGAAATATAGACAAACACTGATTAATACAAATATTACTACAAATTGTGTGAATGGCATTCATTCAGGCTTTTTAAAGAGTGGCGTATTTCGCTTTTATGAAATATCACTACGCAAATAACACGATGGATGCTGGACAATGTCCCCACAAATTACGAACTGACACCAGGCAAGAAAAAAGCGGTTCTGCAGAAAGAGGAGGGGGATTGACTTAGTTTTAGAGAAAATAGAAACATAATAACCACGTATACGTAAAATGCGAAGGAGAAATTTCCAATTTTAAGGTATATAATGAGGAAAGAAGGCTTGGAAAATTTGACAGTCACATGATAGATTAGAGAAGCGCACAACCTACCTAACCAGCTTATATAAAGTGTTGTGAAAACAAGAAATTGTGTGTGTATATATATATATATATATATATATATATATATATATATGCAAATATAGAAAAGCGAAGAATAAAATTCCAACGTTCAAAGCAATAATTTAAACCAGGGCTTAATACAAAAAATAGAGCAATATATATATATATATATATATATATATATATATATATATATTGTCATCCACAGACATCAGTGTGCATAGACGCCCGGTTGAATCTAGATAGGCTCGAAACCAGACTGAATTGGCGTCAGTCGGAGAATCTACCATTAGGCCGTTGGATGGGATGAGGATGAATTTAAGAGTATTTATTTTTGAATAAACACCCAACTGACTGCGAAATCTCGATTCGTTTTATCGAAGAGTATTGCATTAGTAGCAGTAATAGTCACTGTTTACAAATTCTCGCTTTCTCCCCAGAGTTCTCATCTGAAATATTTTTTTCAGGTGAATATATATTGTCATCGACAGAGAGACTGTACCGCTGTATCACAGTTCAGCAGTAAGGATTACAAATCCGGCTGCCTCTAGTCAGGATCGAAACCTGACTGAATATATGAAACTAAAAAGACAAGATTTATTTACAGCGAAAAAAGACCCGAAGATGACCCTGAACACAATACGTAAGTGAGTAATGGATAAGAAACGCGAGTAAGAAAATAAACCCTGAAGATAATAGTCGTAGTTATAAATAATGGAGACATCGAAAGGGCCCCTAAATTGCTTCAGAATTACCTGACGATTTATCAATGAACAGAAACGAGACTCAAAGAGACGCAGTAGACATAATGGGACTTATTGTCACTTGGATCATCACGGAGAGAATCTTAAACCTCTCTAGTAAAGTTAAAATAATGTTGATTTAAAGAATTTAGCAGACAGGAGATTTAGCGATAAATTACTTACACATAATTGATTCAAGAAATCGATAGTTGGTTCACTTCATAGAAAAATGTCCGCGGGCACTAGCGAATTTAGAAAGAGAAAAACATACGCACATATATTTGCATGAATTTGAAAGTAGGTTTGTCAAGTGGAGGAGTATGAACACAAAAGACATTACAATTTTGAGAGGTCACGCTTTGAAAATCTACATATAAGAAAACAGAACAATAAACACGCTCTAACTTACCTGCAGCCTTAGGAAGGAGTGCAGATCATTGTCTTTTATGGGGA
>CAHIKZ030000583.1:142500-145000 GCA_903632075.3 Acanthosepion pharaonis
ATAAATAGCCATAATTGTGCTGTTGGTTTTGGTGCGGACGCTTTTACCATTCTTAGCAGATCCCACTCTAATTACCACCTAAAAGTGTAGTAGGCCATCTATATTCTATCATTAAAGCCTTCTCTATGTAAACAGAAGGACTTTCTATTAGGCCTCCAACTAATTACCATTTAAATATATATTTTTTCTCTCCTCCCAATAAACTTTGTCCATTGTTCTTTTTTATATAATTTACTTTGTTTAGCTCGATTTAGCTCAGTTGAGCGACGTACGAAAGCGGTTAGCTAGCCTGTTTTTCATTTTTACTTTTTATCATAAGTTTTGTCTGTTTATGGCAGTGACAAAATATTCTACCACTAAACATATCTTTGAACATATATATATATATATATATATATATATATATATATATATATATATATATATATATATATATATATATATATATATATATATATATATATATATATATATATATATATATATATATATTGTCTTAATCTTTTTCTATATTAAGGACGATTTTCATACTTGCTTTCAGTGAAAATTACAATATTAATATTTCGTAACAGTGTACCACAAGCTACTGTTAGTAATGTTGTGTGAAACATACTATGACAATACTCGTCAGTTTTTGTTGTATCGTAATTTGTTGTTTTGTAGTTGGAAAACATATTATGTATGGATGTTCCAAATTGAAATAAAATGTATTGTTATTTGGTTTTCTATTATTTTTATGCCTACTGCTTCTAATTTAAGTCCTTTTTTTTACTGTTAATAGATATATTAATGAAGGATCAACTACATGATTATCATCTATGTGCAACTTTTTTTAACTGAAAAAAAAACAGGAGGAAGCCTTCACAGGAAACAGCCTGTATAATATAAGAATGAACTAAAAAGTAATAATTATGTGAAATATTCATCTCAAAGAAATAGTATGACTAACCTTATTAAATCAGAGACTCGAAACCACAACATGTTTTCACCTAAGACTGGTGAGTTAAAATTGATAAAGTGTAATTTCCACAAGCTTTCAATTGTTGCGTTAGATCAAAGTCACAAGTGTCCGTGACTTAAGGGTTGAGCATATAGACCTTGTTCAAACATTACTGTTGGTGCAAGATTAGGGGTACGTTCCCAGAAACTGAAACTAAGGCCCGCCCTGCGCTATAAACCACTTTTCAGGAGGTCTGCCAGAAAAATTGCTCGCCATGCCAAAAGACGAGCATATTTGGCTACGATCGAACAATCACTCAATCACACACACACACACACACACACACACACACATGCAAACATATATATATATATATATATATATATATATATATATAGATAGATAGATAGATAGATAGATATTTTTGTAGGTACGAAATTTAATGACAGAAATAAAAGTGTGAAGCTTGATATTACCAGACATATTAAAAACAGCCGAAGCAACCGGTTTCGTTCCCGCTCTTCAGGCTACAACGGGAGATTTAATTTAAATTAAAAACTCAGAAGATGTACAATGAAAAGGAAATATGGAGGTGAGAAAAATCTTAACACATGGAGCTAGAGACAAATGAGTTCCAACAAACATTGACGCTGTTTACACAAAGAAGGTTTGGGTGACCCGATGTAAAGTACCTCCAGAATCTTGAGATGAAATAAAGAGTGTGACCGGGACAACACGGTGAACCAGTCGACACTAAAATTAGATGCACACCCTCTGCTACTTAATAGGTGTTCACATATGGCGAAAGATAGGTATTTGGGATTCCTGTGTGATTCCTGATCTTGGTGGGAATCTGTTGTTTAATTCTCATGTCTAGGCGTTGAGTCGTTCTCCCTATGTAGTCAGCACCGCAACTACAAACGTATTTATAAATAATAGAAATAATTTGAATGCATATATATATATATATATATATAGACATACACACGCAGAACATCCTCAGCTTATGTCGGTCCCGATGTTCGATGTTATGGCTCCATCTCCATAAAGAGAATACATCGTCACGCGCTTGCGCGCGCGCGCGTGTATGTGTGTGTGTGTGTGTGTGTGTGTGTGTGTGTGTGTGTGTGTGTGTGTGTGAAAATATATAGAAAATAGGAAGGAACTCGTTAGGTAAATAATCCAAATTCTTTAGTATTTATGTTATAATTAAAAAAAACATTGCTCGAGACAAAAGTAGAGCCTAAATATAAATATTTATTTAAAAATAAGATTCCATCGCTACATAAGAGTTCTTATGTTTCAAAGAAGATGAACAGGGCTTGGTATTTTAATTCAATTTAATTCAAATAATTATATTGAAGTTTCGGCTATTGTTTTGAGACATAAGAACTCTTATTTAGCGATGGAATGAAATAAATTTTGAAATAAATAATTATATATATATATATATATATATATATATATATATATATATATACTCGCGTATCATGCAGCTGTTGAAGACCCCATTTTGAAACTAATGTGACTACAGTAAATGGATATATAGTTTTGTCTACA
>CAHIKZ030000583.1:150000-157500 GCA_903632075.3 Acanthosepion pharaonis
AAGTTACTTAACTCTAATAATCGGCCCTTTACTTAGAACTTACTTAACTCTAGTAATCAGCCCTTTATTCTGAAATTATTTTAATCTAGTAATCGGCCCTTTACTCTGAAATTACTTAACTCTAGTAATCCGCCCTTTATTCTGAAATTACTTCAATTTAGAAATCGGCCCTTTTACTCCTGAAATTAAATCTCTTTACTTAGAAATTGTCCCTTTTTCTGAAATTACTTTAATCTAGAAATCAGCCCTTTACTCTGAAATTACTTCAATTTTTCCCTTTACCTGAAATTACTTAGAAATCGGCCCTTTACTCTGAAATTGAAATTATTTTTACTCTAGAAATCGGCCCTTTACTCTTTACTCTAGTAATCGGCCCTTTACTCTGAAGTTACTTAACTCTAGTAATCGGCCCTTTACTCTGAAATTACTTAACTCCAGTAATCAGCCCTTTCTTCTGAAATTACTTTTATCTAGTAATCGGTCCATTACTCTGAAATTACTTAACTCTAGTAATCAGCCCTTTATTCTGAAATTACTTTAATCTAGTAATCGGCCCTTTACTCTGAAATTACTTAACTCTAGTAATCAGCCCTTTATTCTGAAATTACTTCAATCTAGAAATCGGCCCTTAACCCTGAAATTAAATCTCTAGAAATTATCCTTTTTCTCTGAAATTACTTTAATCAAGAAATCAGCCCTTTACTCTGAAATTACTTTACTCTAGAAATCGGCCCTTTACTCTGAAATTACTTTAATGCAGAAATCGCCACTTTTAATCTGAAATTAGTTTACTCTAGAAATCAGCCCTTTACGCTGAAATTACTTTACTCTAGAAATCGGCCCTTTACTCTGAAATTACTTTATTATAGAAATCGGACCTTTACTCTGAAATTGCTTTACTCTAGTAATCAGCCCTTTACTCTGAAATTACTTTAATCTAGTAATCGACCCTTTACTCTGAAATTACATTAATCTAGAAATTGCCCCTTTACTCTGAAATTACTTTACTCTAGAAATCAGCCATTTACTCTGAAATTACTTTATTATAGAAATCGGCCCTTTACTCTGAAATTGCTTTACTCTAGTAATCAGCCCTTTACTCTGAAATTACTTTAATCTAGTAATCGGCCATTTACTCTGAAATTACTTTAATGTAGAAATCGCCCCTTTTAATCTGAAATTAGTTTACTCCAGTAATCGCCCCTTTTTTCAGAAATTACTTTAATCTGGAAATCAGCCCTTTACTCTGAAATTACTCTAGTAATTGGTCCTTTACTCTGATATTACTTTAATCTAGAAATCAGCCCTTTACTCTGAAAATACTTTAATCAAGAAATCGGCCCTTTACTCTGAAATTACTTCAATCTAGAAATCGGCCCTTTACCCTGAAATTAAATCTCTAGAAATTGTCCCTTTTCTCTGAAATTACTTTAATCTAGAAATCGTCACTTTACTCTGAAATTACTTTAATCTAGATATCGCCCCTTTCTTCTAAAATTACTTGACTCTAGAAATCGGCCCTTTTCTCTGAAATTACTTTAATCTAGAAATTGGCCATTACTCTAAAATTAAAAAATCCAAATGTCCGAAGTTGTAGCCATAAAATTACGTACAAAATATTAATTAGTTAGAAAGCACCCGCAAGAAAGACTAGATAATACTAAGACGTAAGAAACTAGTAGGAGTGAGAGAACGTTAGAAGAAATCGAAGAAATCCCAGTCATAAATAGGGAACACTCGAAAATAAAAGATAAATTGTCGTCTAAAAAGACCTACTCATAATGCACCACTGACCAGCATACCGGTTGCGATAGTTAAATTGTCGTCTAAATTACGTAAAAATGAAAATAACACGGAGATTTCATTTTAATAGATATATTTACCAAAATTACACAAACATATCTTGAAATACAAAAGTTTAAATGTATTCAATAAAATATCCATTGGCTTCAAACACGACCTAGACGGTCTCCATGTTTAAGTTGGTGAATACTGCCATAATCCTTACCTTTTTCATCTTTAGTGTTAAAAGGATTTTTGTTAGTCTCTCTCATAGGTGCGTCCCACACATAATAATCAAGGGGGTCTTCAGTCTAGGGTGATAGATGATCGTATGTGGTGATGTGGACACAGAAATTGTCTATAACTGGTTTCTCCTGTTGGTTTGACATGGAGTAGAGTTCTTTTTTCCAGATATAAGGTCGTCTAGCAACCCCCTATTCATTCTAGACATTACTGCCGTTTGGTGTAAGACTCTGTGTTTAGTCTACGGCACTCACAAACACATTTTAAACTTCTTTACATATCAGAACTATCAGAGTGATTTTTCCGTGTTGCCGTAACTTCGTAGTCACCATTAGATTCATCCAACTCTTTCCGAATCCTCTGCACTGTCCGACGATTAACACCCAGTCTTAAATATTCGTATAAGGAGATTTCGGCATGAATTGCTAGCAGTATAGTATGGCGTTTCCAAATTTCTGGCGGGGTGAATTGCGTTATGGTGTTCTTTTTGTCACAGATGTTGTATAACTGTTTCTACAATAATTTTCAGTCAACAAAATCAAAAGGAAAAACGTGCATGCGCGAAATTACTCATATAATATGGTAACAATGCATCCTGGACACACACACACACACACACACACACACACACACACACACACACACACACACACATATATATATATATATATATATATATATATATATATATATAGTTAGTTTATTCAAATTTAGGTAATCCGTATGGGTAGACCTGAGGAGGATGATATCCAGAGAGCTCAATGTAAAATTCAGAGCAGTTATGTTTGAATAAAAGACAGACCACGTTAAGATTCCATGTAATAAGCTATTTCACCATAACCCCTTTAACAGGGTTCTGGATCATCAGACTTTACTTTCAAAAGCTGAAATGAAGAATGAAAAGAAATTTCACAGGTTTTTTACGGACCTCATCAAGTATACGCAAAGTTAACGAAGTGAGGAAGTGAGGTGGGAGAGAGGATATGAGTGTGTCATATGTATCATTTTAGTTTCAAATTAATTTCTTCGTAGATTGTTTTTAAAATTTTAGATATTTATCAAACCTTAACCTCCCAAATATGCACGTTAAAGTAACGCGAACTGACAGCGTCTAGGAATTTGAATGAAACCTGTCGTGTAATTTATTGGGGCTGTTGTAGCCCTTATCGCCCACCTCTTAACCACCTTTATCTAGAGACGAGACGCGTTAGATTTGAGTAACATCCAGCCGACACACTGGGGTTAAAATAGGAAACTAAAATGATACATATGACACACTCATATCCTCTCTCCCACCTCACTTCCTCACTTCGTTAACTTTGCGTATACTTGATGAGGTCCGTAAAAAACGTGTGAATTTTCTTTTCATTCTTCATTTCAGCTTTTGGAAGTAAAGTCTGATGATCCAGAACCCTGTTAAAGGGGTTATGGTGAAATAGCTTATTACATGGAATCTTAACGTCGTCTGTCTTTTATTCAAACAATATATATATATATATATATATATATATATATATATATATATATATATATATATAAGAGAGATACAGACAGACAGACAGACAGACAGAGATGAGTTGGGATTAGATATGGTTCGGAATTCGACAGAATGTGGAGATTATCTTTATTATACATCTTATTAAGGCTTAATGAAAGAATACTCTTTTAATACATATTAAATATTCGCGACTAGAGAAAACCCCTTGAATTGACGGGCAGTCTTGTTGCCAAAGCTGGAAGAATAAGTTGTAGGTCTCTGCATAGATGTTGGAATGTCGGATGGTTTGAAATTTGTGCCAGATGTTGTTGTGACTTTATTAGTCATCTCCATATTTTTGGTATATTGACTCCGTACTGATCCTTCAATAGATGAGAACATGACTAAAGACTGTGTGTACACTGTCCTGTGCAGCTGTGATAAGAAATATAAAGGAGAAACAGGCCGTCATTTTAAGGTAAGACTGCAAGTACATCGCAAAGCGCTAACAGGAAAGAAAATAGATAAAATCAGGCGTAGCTAACCATATATGATGGGAAAAGTGGGATCATCCCATCCACGTTGGATGAGGTTGAAATAACAGACAGAGAAAATCACTGGAAAATACGTCAAGGAATAAGCACACATACTAGACCACAAAAATCTCCTGAGTCGACCAAGCATAGAAATGAATAAAATATGGGAATCAGTAATAAGGAGTGCCAGAGAAAAGCAATGAATAACAACTCAAAATTGCAATAAATGCGCTGGTAAAAATATGCAAAAATAATACCGGAAAAATTGAAATATAAGCAATGGTAAAAAAAAAACTTTTTCTGGGGCATTGGGTTGATAAGTCCCAGAAATTCATAAACAGATGTTCTCGAGGAAACAGGGACTAATGGATAAAAGCGTTGGTTAGATTCAGTGATTAGACCCAAACTGTTGTGAGTTGCTACAGCAGCGGTGAATCAAAAGACTTGCAAATTTGCGTTAAACGGAAGTAACTGAGACGTGGCACGTGGAACTAGAACAATATAGCTCTTTTGACAAAATAAAGAGCTCGGTTCGATATTCCAGTCACCGGGAGAAGGCCGGTGCGTACGACGGCCGAAAGTTTGTGAATATGGCAATGAAGATGAGGATAACAGTCCATATAATGTAAATGATTATAATACCTGAATTGAGACAGTTGTTGAATTCAGTACACAGTTTTGGTTATTTTTTCTACAGTCTTCTTTAGATGTGTAATCCGTGAGTAAAGAGAGATTTCTTTTCTTCCTTTTTCCTTGAACAAAAACTGTTAACATCTTAGTAAATTCTTGTTTCTGAACATTGCTGCAAATTCAACAGACAATGTCCAATGTGTTCCTTTCTGAAAACCATTTAGTACGTGAGTCGTTTTTGCGGGATTTCGCCTCATGGAGGAGCAAGGCACAAAACAAAATGAGTGCCATATTAGAATTTTAAAATTAGTTAAACTCCGAATGCCTTCTACGTTAGCGATAAGAGAGCTTCAAATTAGTAGCAGAAGACATCAATGACATTAAAATCTAAAATACATCGTTCTATATTTTTGACTCTTCGTCTCACTACTGCCGGGTCTTTTCTGTCAATTTCCCCCCCCCCACCAAAAAAAATTATATTTAATAAAATTCGCAGCAAATTTTCCCAGAACGAGGTCCTTCTATTTCCCTCTTGTTATGTTCACATTTGCTATCGCCTCATATAAGGGACGACTCGCATGCGATCTTTCTAATTATGGGATCTCCGTCGCCCTCACACCTATAAACAATTCAAAAACATAAGTTTTTCTTTTTGTTATTTTAAATTAAAAATTTGAAGAAATTCTGCAATTTAAGCGCCTATTGGCTGATTTGTAACGACCAATTTCATTGGTCCAATTTTGACTTGGTTTTTTCGCGGGCATTTTTAATGGCCCGTGCCTTTTGGCTCAGTTGCGGATTAGCATTGGAAGTGTCCGGACTCATTTGAATCTCTTTGACAGGGCCTTTAATGCCCAAGCCTAAATAATTAGGCTTGGATTGTTCTTCAGCAACCAAAATGGTAATGCTTCAGAAACAGTTGCGGATTAGTCCGGACTCATTTAGGGCCTTTTGAAGATTGTTCTTCAGTGTCCGACTCATTTGAATCTCTTTGACAGGGCCTTTAATGCCCAAGCCTAAATAATTAGGCTTGGATTGTTCTTCAGCAACCAAAATGGTAATGCTTCAGAAACAGTTGCGGAAAATTGTTGGAAATGTCAGGACTCATTTTTGATTGTCTTTGTTTGGCCTTTAGTGCCAAGATCAAGCCTAGATAATTAGGCTAAGATTCCTTTCAACCTGTTGCGGCATATTATTAGAAATGTCCGGACTCATTTTTTGAATATCTTTGCAGGGCTATTAGCGCCCGAGAACAAGCCTAAATAATTAGGCTATGATTCCTTTTTAGCAACCAAATAGTAATGCTTCAGAGACGAATTCATGTCCCAGCTTAATTTTTTCAAGGCTGCAGAATTCAGTCAAATGACTGTCGTCAAATGTGTACGTTTACACGAAGAACTTTAAGAATGATCTCGACAACAGCCGAGTTTCAACTCCTGCAACGACCAGCTAATACCAGCTTCTCCAACTTCGTAGAGATCAATTGTGTCCTACTGAAGTAAAAGACACTACCTATTCATTGAAGAACTACCCAACCTTGTTCCCAGGGGCAAAATAGGGCAAAATCTTTTTTTGCAAGGATACAATAAAATTTGTTTTAAGTTTTAAGGTAGGCCTTGTTGAATTGTATGTCTTTCTTGTCTCTGCCAAGGGTTGAACTGTGTGAGAAGAAATTCTCACAAAATGTATGTAAATTTATAATTTTTTTTTAAAATTCATAAATATATTTAACTCGAGTATCATCCGCACGTAAGAAATAAGGATAACTCCCTGATTTGTGATAATATTTCATTCTATGGGTTGAAGTTTTTGCGGGGCATGGTCAACTAATTTTGATATAAAATAATTTCCAAATTGTAACACAAATGCGAAAAAAGAAGATATGTCGTTTTAAAATGTATAAATTTTTAAAAAAAAGTGTCAATATTTTAATAGAAGAAACAAACATTTATATAAAATTTATACTTTCAAAAGTGTGCCAAAAGTTTAATAAAAAATGCAACTTTCAGTTAAGATATATAATTTATTGGGCGAATTAAAATTTGCGATAAATAACTTTAAATTATTTTGGGTGAATTAAGAGAAATGATTCCAAATCTTAAAACACAAATGTTGAAGGTCACTTTTATCTTTTCCAGGATCTTTTCTTCCTTTGCATTTTTTTAGCGTGTAAAACCGCTACATCCGACCAAAAAACCTGAACTCAATTGTTAAACAAATAATACAATAAAAAAGAACGTGTACCTAAAGATACGCCAAGCGTTAGTTGATTTTTCGAGCTAAAATAGTTTGGCTGCAAGAGACCTTCAAATTCAGCGCAGAAAATAACAAAAACAAAATTAAAATTTAAAATAACTTAAAATTGTTTTACTCCGTGCCTCACCTGATTGTAAACACAATTTTAGAAGATTCTGTTTACGTTTCCCAATAGCTACAATACACTTAACCTTTTCTTTTTAACATAAAAATACTCAGTTCTGGCCAAGGAAACTGAACACAGCTGTGAAAGAAATACTGCAATAAAAAAATCTCCGTATGAGATACGTCATCCGGTAATACATTCCTTCGGCTGAAAAAAGGTTTTGGTGGAAGTGGCCTTCAAATTAGTAGCAGAAGACAACAACAACAACATTTTAACGCACCATGATATATTTTCTTGGAGTGCTAGCATGAGTGATGGGGTTGATTCGTTCTCGCAATAATTTTCTTGTTCCTAGGCTGAAACTGAGCAGGTCTTACGAAACAGCGTACGAAGTAGATCTACTTTACTAACAACTTCCGAGAAGAAATAAATTAAACAACTGACTTTACGGGGGAAAACACTGGATATAT
>CAHIKZ030000583.1:162500-225000 GCA_903632075.3 Acanthosepion pharaonis
GATAGATAGATAGATAGATAGATAGATAGAGACTGAGATTGATATTTACAGAATTAGATAGATATATAGATATTTGAATAGACGTGATAGATAGATAGATAGATAGATAGATAGATAGATAGATAGATAGATAGATAGATAGATCCTGAGATATATATTAGGAGAATGAGATAGATATATAGATAGATATATATGACTAGACTGACATAGATAGATAAATAGATAGAGCCTGAGATATATATTAGGAGAATGAGATAGATATATAGATAGATATATATGACTAGACTGACATAGATAGATAGATAGATAGATAGATAGATAGATAGATAGATAGATATAGTCTGAGATAGATATTAGGAGAATGAGATAGATATATAGATAGATATATATGACTAGACTGACATAGATAGATAGATAGATAGATAGATAGATAGATAGATAGATAGATAGATAGATAGATAGATATAGGCTGAGATAGATATTAGCAGAATGAGATAGATAGATATGAATAGACTGGCATAGATAGATAGATAGATAGATAGATAGATAGATAGATAGATAGATAGATATAGACTGAGATTGATATTAGCAGAATTAGATAGATATATAGATATATTTGAATAGACCGACATAGATAGATAGATAGATAGATAGATAGATAGATAGATAGATAGATATAGACTGAGATTGATATTAGCAGAATTAGATAGATATATAGATATATTTGAATAGACCGACATAGATAGATAGATAGATAGATAGATAGATAGATAGATAGATAGATAGATAGATAGATATAGACTGAGATTGATATTAGCAGAATTAGATGGATATATAGATATATTTGAATAGACCGACATAGATAGATAGATAGATAGATAGATAGATAGATAGATAGATAGATAGATAGATAGATAGATAGAGACTGAAATAGATATATAGATATATTTGAATAGACCGACATAGATAGATAGATAGATAGATAGATAATTAGATAGATAGATAGATAGATATGAATAGACTGATAGATAGATAGATAGATAGATAGGTAGGTAGATAGATAGATATGTATAGACTGACAGATAGATAGATAGATGGATAGATATGAATAGACTGACAGATAGATAGATAGATAGATAGATAGATAGATAGATAGATAGATATGAATAGACTGACATAGATGGATAGATCGATAACTAGATAGATAGATATAGAATGCGATAGATATTAGCAGAATGAGATAGATATATAGATAAATATATATGAATAGACTGACATAGATAGATAGATATATAGATAAATATCTATGAATAGACTGACATAGATAGATAGATAGATAGATAGATAGATAGATAGATAGATATGAATACACTGACATAGAGAAATAGATACATAGATAAAATCCCTCATATTTCTAATGTGAATGAATACCTAATAATTTTATACACAGATTACACATCAGAGGCAAAAAGAACTGTCAAGAATTATTAAGTGAATTCCACTTATAAAACCAGAAATCTTAATTGTCAAAAGAGTCAAGTACAGCGAATAACAAAATAAAAGTCAACATTTTATTTGAAATGCAACCAAGGAATTTAAGAATGTCAAATCGCCCGGCAAGATACGTAAAAATAAACATATACATTAGATAAGAATTAAGATAAGCGTTGATGAGAAGATTTCTGTACAATAATGTTGACCCTGTACGTGGATTGGTTTGGTTTCGTTTGTCTTAAGGCATATCCACCTCAATGGTTTATTTAATGCCTTTTTTATTGCTGGTAATATTTGTTTTTTCAAAAATGTATTGCTTCTAATATTTTTTTGAAAAAAAAGATCTATTGCTGATATCAAAACCTATTTTTACACATTAGTGTTTTGACTCCAGGTTGGGAGTCAACTATTTGCCCATAGATGAGACCCCTAACAGGTACTACCACCACGGGTCCGGATGGACCTGGGAACACCAGCAATTAGGAGTTAGTTCCACGTTCATCAAAACCTGATCAGAGGCCTTGCTGTTGGATGGAGTTTATTGTGTTACGCAGGACGTGAATATAGTTTATCGTCTTACCCAGGACGCGGATGTAGTTTATCTTCTTACTCAGGACGCGGATATAGTTTATCTTCTTACCCAGAACGCGGATGTAGTCTATCATCTTACCCAGGACGCGGATACAGTTTATCGTCTTACTCAGAATGCGGCTGCTGTTTATCGTCATACGCAGGACGCGGATATAGTTTATCGTCCACCCAGGAAGGGGATGTAGTTTTTCGTCTTGCCCAGGACGCGGATATAGTTTATCGTCTTACTCAGGAGGCGGATATAGTTTATATTATTACCCAGGACGTGATATAGTTCATCGCCTTACCCAGGACGGTCCTGTACATGGTTTAACCGTTACTCGTGGAGGAGAGTAAGAAGTACAGTTATGCGTATATATTGGGAATTTAACGGTATATCAGAGATTATCATTAGCTAAAATTAAATCATTTATGTCCCCCTATCACGTACCTATCATAAAAATTGAAGTAAGAATATTCTAAAGTTAGGCATTTCATATATGCGAGAAAGGCGTCGATGATTCCATCTTACAACGCATCACAAATGAAGGTGTGCGAGACAGACTCAGACAAGTATCAAGCCCATTGGGAAACCCTGTATCCACCGTCAAGAAAAGGGAATCTAAATCTTATAGACACGTAATCCGAACCGAACAACCTTTTAGGAAAGACAAAAAGTGCCAGTCAGAATAAATATGGGCTGAAAACAACAATGAGTAGACTACAGGACACTTCTCTAGATTCATTCACTGACACGTAACCGATATAGCAAGTGGGACGGATGTTTATAACTATTCCGTCCTGGTTATGACGATAAACTTCATCTGGCAGCAAGGCTTCTTATGGGGACTTTGGTGGATTTAGCGGAACCACCACGGGTTAGGATGGACCTTGAAACACCAGCAATTAGGAGTTAGTTCCACATTCAAAACAGAGTTCAACTCATTATGAAAGCACTTGCATTATTTACATTATTCGGACTGTTATCCTCATCCTCTTTGTCATATTCACAACGTTTCGGCCGTCGTACACTCCGACCTTCTTCAGGTGATTATAATTTCAAATCGTACCTTTTATTTCGTATATCCGGAAGAAGCATGGCACATGGAACTAGAACAATCTAAACCGGAAGAGGGTAGATAACCCGAAAAAAAACCAATCAATCAATCAACACTTCTTACTGAACAAACTGGCCGGAGTAATAAAGTGGGAGAAAAATTTGTATTTCAAATAAATCGAGAAGATAATTAAAACGCTTTTATTTAAATTTCTTATTATTAATTGCATTTCATTTCTTTCTTTCTTTCTTTTTTTAAAAAGATTTCAAAAACAATCAACTTAGGATTATTTTTACGTACTTTATTGAATTAAAACTTACATGAACACGAACTAACACACACCCGCACACAAACACACTCACACACACACACACACACGCACACATCTATTCCGGGTGGATAGATACTGCCAACAAACTTTCACTCATAGTAAGATAGCATATCCCGAAATATACTACCTTTGATAATGTTTTATGACACCTGCATTTAAATTGCATTTATCTATATAATAAATGCGAATGTCAGTGTGTCATTTTCAATAGAGGCTAAAGACCAACGTACACCCTTTTGCAATCAGACCGACTCTGTAGGTAAACTGAAAATATTCCGGGTCGACAATAATCCGGTATTTTGGATTCCAAAGTTTTCATTACTGCGGTTGTTTTCGGCGATATTTTACGTGATTTTTGAGACGAGTTTTTTGTACGATAACAATTTTGAATTCTTGGAAATAAATTTGGCAATAATCGAAATTAATTGCAAAATCCATTGAAAGTCACCCATGAAATTAAAAAAAAAATGTTTGTACGGAAAGTAAGGACCTACGTACATCAAACTGTCTTTAAATTAAGTGGCGGAAGAAGAATTATCGTCGAACTTTTAAAAGGTAAATTTAAATATTAATGCAGTACGTAAATGCAGCGAGCAATTTTGAGTTGTGTAGTTTATTGTTACCTATCGCATCTAGTCCTCCCTACCAATTGTGATGAAGGACAATCAAGAGCTCTCCACAAGAACTAGCTTAAATGCCGCACGATAGGGCTGCTTTTAAACTAGTTTATAATAAATTCAGTATCTTGAATAGATAAACATTTTAAATTTTAGAAAAGATTGATTTACCGCCAGCTAATCGACACGCAGCCAACTAGTTTTACTATAAAGAACTAAAACAATTTTTACTATAGAATACATTCAATATTGTCAGCTTTAAAGAAAAACGCGGATAATAAAGATAGATTTACAGTTTTATTCGCTCCTAAGTCTTTTTAATGAATTAAGTTCGTTTGTCTTTTTGTTGTTTTCTTTATTGTTTAATCCTGTATATAGGACTTTTTTTTTCATTCATTGTAAGCAGAAGCAACATTCTTGGAAGCAATATCTATACAGTGTTCAGCTGGGAATGTACATTAGTTCTATAGAATTTTTCCCTGCTTTTTCGAGACTTCGTTAATTCAGCTTGTATTTAATTTGCGAAAATGAAAGAGCCTTTTCCTCGGATAGATTGGATGGTATTCAATATGGCGTAGATGCGAACACTTGATCCCTGAACTGAATGCAAATTACGTTTCATGCGATCAACACACGACGCTAATTGCCTTAAAGTAGAAACAGGTTCAGCTCAGGAGTTAATTCAACGTAAATATTCGCATTTTGGCCTTTTTATGTATTTGTTATCATTTGTAGAATCTCTTTCCAGATCAGCTTAAAGCGAAACTTTTTGCCGTGTGTGTGTGTGTGTGTGTGTGTGTGTGTGTGTGTGTGTGTGTGTGTGTGTGTGTGTGGAACTTGATCCTCATACAAGTCTCTGTCGAAATACAGGGATGATTATAGCAGCTTCCTTTGGTCTATCTAAAATTTTCTTTATTATTGATATTAAATCATTTTTTCCTGGCAAGGCGCCGACACAATGTACCAGCACCTTCCCCAGTATACTTCACATACATTTCTACAGGCATTACTCTAATTTACTTTTTATAAAAAGAAGAACCAGGGACGAAAGCTCATTAGAACGTATAGAGATCCAGTTGTAGTGCTTTCCCACTCCTTGGAGGAAACACTCCATGACTGACTATGTCTTTAGAAGTGTCGCCCTACTCAGCACACTTGACCAACTGTGGTTTGGTGTAGCTATGAAACCCATATTTTAAGGTTTTGAAATCAAAGTTGTCTTTATTCTTAACCAGTTGTCACCCTAGACTATAGGATCCAGTTAATCCCCCTATTTAACCTATAGTTGAGAGTTGAAGAGATGTATTCATAATTTACCCAAGGATATTTGCACCTAAATAAATGTAAAGAACTCGACTTAAATTCGAGCACACTATGCATTACTCCAGCATAAATTGAAAATTAATACTATGTCCATTTTGTGTCCGAAAGGAAAGCTGACAAAGACATCTGCTACGTTGACAATTTAGATGAAATTACCAACAATAGGATTTTCATATGTTTTGTCACGCCGATCTAATCATTTTAATATAAATACCTACCGTTGGTCATTTTATTATATAAAATATATGTTAGATAAATTTACTGTTTAAATACAATATATTATTTAGAAAAGTATCAAATTTCGGTATTCAATGACACATTGGGTTGATATACCGTAAAAGAAATAAAACCAAATTTTTAATATATACGACGTTATTGTCTGAAATATTTTTTTCTTTAGGGTTGAGTAGAAGATTTCATTCGGAACTCATTACATATTTTCCATTTTTTAAGAATCCCTAATTTGCTGTTAAAATTTATTATTAATTAATCATAAATTCTTTTTTAGATTTATTAACCTTTCGAAATCATCTACACACAAAAAAAAAACATTCACCTTCTTTCAATTACAAATGTCTATTTTCAGGAATACACTTTTCCCTAACATTGTAAAGCTATATCGAATTCCATTCCACTGTAACTGCTACGGTATCATCATTACTACGAATTTAATGAAATGGAAGATAACCCTTTAGCGAGAATAGCATTAAGTTAAACATTATCTGCCGATTATTTACAAGAGTAATGCCATTAACTTCACGCCAGCTATCCACCATTTTATTCACGGCCATCCAACCCTGTGATTAACATATACAGCGACTTTGATCACGTGTTATTAGCATTTTGTCGGGAAACGTCGTTTAGGCAAAAATACATTGTTTAATTCAGAGAAGAATGTTTTCCACTGTCCACTTATCGGAAGGTAAATTGTAAATTTCCGTTGGTAATGCGTTTGCTTTTTGTGCTTGGGAAAGATAACGGTCTTTATCGATAGATGCTCGACCTGTCATCGAATTACTGGTCACAGTAATTAGAAAATGATACAAAAGGGATAATAGAATAACGCGATAAGAATCAAGGGTGAAAGTTTACCGAAATAACAAAAGTTCTGAACAAAAGAATTCAAATATAAAAATATTCTTGAGACTGAATTTTAGAGAAAAGTGTGGCTGAATGGTTTAAGCGTCGTTCATATCAGGTGGGTTTCCAGATATATGAAGTTTTTACATAGACCGAGATTTTTTATCATTTTTTTTTAAGCATTTCACCCCAAGCAAGGCGGGAAGCCACTAGGACGCAAGGGGTTACAGAAAATTTAGAGCAAGATCAGATAGGAGTGATAGAAAAAAGGATGAGGGTAGTGGATAGATCAAGGCAACTGGAGATGTCGATTGACATTACACTTGAATAGCTGGAGATTATAGCTCACAAGGAAACAGGAATAGGGAAGGGAGTTCCACAGGCGAGAGGTGCGAGACATGAAGCTATTAGAGTAGAAGAGACGGCTACATTAAGAGTTTCGACAGTGAAGGGGTGAGAGCGGGATGCCAGTCTCGTAAGGCGCTGGAACTCATGACGTCTGGGAACCAGCGAATGCAGCTCCTCGGAGCAATTTCCATGAAAGTATTTGTAGAACAGACAGAGGGAGGCGACGGCGCGTCTCTGAGAAAGTGACTGTAGACGAGACGCCAGGGCAGGGCCAACTACATTGCATATCCGCCTCTGGAACCTATCAAGAACCCCGAGGAAAACAGAAGGGGCACCAAACCATATATGGCAGCAATACTCCATGCAAGGGCGAATTGTTGATTTAATTTATTATTTATCATTTATTAAGAATATGGATGAATCATTCAACTATCTACTCACCTTTGTTTACGTCTTCTTGCCGACAATGTTATAACAGTTCAATCCCTCGGCGATAGAAATCACTAGGTTTCGATCCGAAGCCATGTTTTAAGCTTTATATCGTTGCTGAATGAAACACCCCTGAAACTGCTAGAAATCTACCGGAAACGTTAATAGTTTGAAGGGATTAAATCAGAAGAATGTGACGAGTGTGGCAAATCATCTCAACCGAGCTATTTAATTGCATGTTTGGTCGTATTATTGAAGTGGAGGCAAGCATTCTCACGTCGAATAATCACACTGTACCGTCGCTAAGTTCTTTTCAACAGAGTTGCCTCTTTTTGGTTGTTTAATTATGCAACATAGAGCTTAGCACTGGCTCGTTTTAAGCATTTCATCTCCTTAGGCAGGTCAAATGTCTCGAGTAAGTTTGGCAGCTTTGGGACCTTGATTAAAAGCAGAGAGAGGAAGACGTCGAACATGTTCGTTTTTGTTTTACTTGAAATTCCATCTCAAAGGGGTGTCTAATCTGAAAGAAAATTTCAGTAGTGTTAGACACCTGTTTTACAGGATGAGTAGAATTACTAAGAAACAAAAAATACTCTCAAAAGATTATTCTGTGAGTTCATTCGGAGAACACCAGAAAAAAAAAAATGAATTAATATACGTAACAAGCAAATATGTCCTAATTGGTCAAATGGAATCAGGAAATGCTTCCATGCTTTGATGCTACTCTACCAAATTTGCTGGATGAAGAATAGTCGACTAAGTATTATATTAAAAAAAAAGCGCCTAATAATAATAAAGAAAATTGATGTAGAAAATCCGCCATCAATTGACTAAAGAACTTCCAGAAGATTTGCAGGAGACTCCGAAGTCGTTTAGAGGCTGTGGTTAAAGCCAATGGCGATTTTATTGAATAAATTCACTCTTTAGTATTACAAGAGATTTTTGTGTATTTTTGGTAAATATATATGTTAAAATTCTATATCAATGTTATGTATTGAACGCAGGGCAAATTGTGGGGGCCTTTATTCCTAAAAAAAATACCGTATCCATTAAGCAGGTAAATACGGTAGTTTTAGATTGGACAAATTGTGTGAAAATACGAATGATTTCCTGATGCAAATCCTACTAATTAACCTTGAGTTTCGCAGTGAGACAGGGTGAATTCATATCTTTACTAGGACTATTTGCGAATAAATGAATATAACGAACCCGATTGGAATTGGAACTCTGCTCATCGATTAACAATTCCGAGATGTTATACGTCATATCCCCCCGCAGAGACTTGCTCACAGGACTTGAAAATTCTAAGTGATCATTCATATGGGAACTAATTAGGTTTAACATTGCATATCTTAGGGGTTTGCACAATAACTGGTGTTTCAATGTGTTATGGCCGTAGGCCCATGATGCTACAGTACTTCCATACTTGCATCACTTGATATTACTAAGCAGTAACCCATCTACTTCCAGACCAAACTCGACGTTGCTTAACTTTGATAATAGCACAAGAACCAGTGTTTAAATGTCGTATGGGCACAATCCTATTATGCTACAGCACATGCATACTTGCATCACTTGATATTACTAAGCAGTAACCCATCTACTTCCAGACCAAGATCGACGTTGCTTAACAGTGTTTGCAGACACAATCCTATTATCCTACACTGTTCCTGATAATATTACCAAGAACCAGTAACCCATCCTAGCACAAGAACGAGTATTTAAATGAACTTATGGCCAATCCTATTATAATCCTATTATGCTACAGACCAAACACATGCATACTTGTATCACTTGATATTACTAAGCAGTAACCCATCTACTTCCAGACCAAGATCAGACCAAAAAAACTCGACGTTGCTGCAGCACATGCATACTTGCATCACTTGATATTTAACTTTTGATAATAGCACAAGAACCAGTGTTTAAATGTCTGATGGCAATCCTATTAACAGCACATGCATACTTGCATCACTTATATTACTAAGCACAACCATCTACTTGCATCCCTTGATATTACTAAGCATTAACCCATCTAGTTCCTGACCAAGATCGACGTTGCTTAACTTTGGTAATCGCACAAGAACCGATGTTTAAATGTCTTATGGCCGTACGCCCATTATGCTACAGTACATCCATACTTGCATCACTTGATATTACTACGCAGTAAGTCATCTAGTTCCTGACCAAGCTCGACGTTGCTTAACTTTGCTAATCGTACGTGGACCGGTTTTTCAAAGTGATATGTCAGTCCTCATTTTCTTTTCTTGCTACTGCTGTTAGAATTGTTTAAGTGATGTGCTTTTCGTTTTTTGGTAAAACACTTTGGGATTTTATCGCGCCTATTTGTACGGTTTAAAGGTATGTCACTTTTTAAAAGATTTACTGTGTGTGTGTTTTTTTTTCTGGAAGCGGTTTTAACTATCGATCCTAGAAAATAGTTGTATACAGAGGCGAGTGTACGCATTTCCGAATTAGCATCTGTGATATCCATTTGGTCTGGCGAGATTATGCAAGATCCTGAATCGAATATGAAATATAATATCATGGAAAAAGTTTAGAAGAGGTGTTAGATATTTTACTGTGGAAATGGACTGGAAAAGAGAAAAAGATTTTTAGTGTTTTGAAATTAATCTTGCATTTTTGAGAATAATGCCATGATATATTTTGTAATGTCATTTTTATTACCATTGTTCTCGCGTTCATCCAAAGTTTGGATAATTTTAATATATTTTTCTCTGGCATTTTTCTTAATGTTGGATATACAGGCTGCCCCGTAGATAGAGTAGGGAAATTCCAAACGAAATATGCATGCCATTTATTTAAGGATCACGAATCTATTTTCGCTAATAACATACAGTTTAGATTTATAAATCCAACAAAAACTAAACTTAGTCTAATCTAAAAATATATAATAAAAAGAAAAACCGATAAACTACTAATTACATCTTGTACTAATCTCTGGAAAGATTCGTCGGACACAATCAAATGGTTTGTCAATATTAATAATAAGGAAAGAGCTACATTTATTAAATTTGATATCATAGATTTCTATTTCTCCATCTACTGTGATCCCTTGTTAAATTGTATTAACTTTGTAAACATTATGTGTATATCACTGATGAGGAGACTAACATCATCCTAATAGGCAGGAAATCCCTTCTAGCTCTTAAAAATTCTACCTGGACTAAGTACCTTAATGACAATTTTGATGTCCTAATGGGTGCATTTGATTCAGCCCAGGTTGCTGATTTTGTATGTATTTATATTTTAAATATCCTTAGTATAATAGTACTTCCCAAACAGATAGGCCTATACAGAGATGATAGACTCATTTTTATCCCTAATAGCAATTGTTCGCTAACCGCAAATATCCATAAGAAAATCATAAGGTTCTTTAAATTATAAGGGTGTAGGAGTGAGATTTTATCAAGCCTTATCTAGATATGACCCATATCATCAATAATAAAAATGTTTCAACCATACCATAAAGACAATGAAACCCGCACCTTTATAGTAATGTTAATTCTAACCACCCCTATGCCATTGTGAAACAGATACCCAACACCGAAGACACTAGGATAAGTCTATTATCATTCAACAAAAACGTCTTTAAAATATATATATATATATAAAATATATATGAAAATTCTCTCCAAACTGTGGTTTTAAAAATAAATTATCTTATCTAAACCCTGTAATTAACACAGAAAAATATAAAGTGAGAAGGAAACATTATATGGTTCAACATCCACTTCCGGAAATTGTCAAATATTGACATCGGACAGTATGTTCTAAAGTTAATAAATAAACAATTCCAAAAACAATAAACATTTAATAAATAAACACTTAAAAAACAAAACCTCTTTAACAGGAAAATGATTGAGATTAACTACTCTTGTGTATAAAATTATTAATTAACACAAAGACCATATATTAAGAAGTTTCTATGGGACAAACAACAATCCGAGTATTGAACCCTCCTGTAATTGTAGATCTAAAGAAAATTGTCCAGTAGAGGACAAATGCAAATCTACCAGAGTTATATATCAAACGATCATTTCCCCCAAAGAAAATATGAAAAATTATAATGTTTATATTGGAATTTCCGCGGGGGAATGGAAACAGAGACTTTATCCCCATAGGCACTCATTTTCTAACCCTAAGCTAAAACACTAGACAGCACTTTCAAAAACATGTTTGGAATTGAAAGAGTTAGCTTTCAGCCCAATTATAGTCAGGAAACCTATATGTTCTGCACGTACTCCTAATAGTCATAGAGATAGGTGTGACTTATATTTAGAAGGACAGAGTAGAATAATAAAATACAATAATCAAAGCTAACTGGAATGAATTAGTGTTAAAATGTCGAAATAAAAACAAATTCAAATTTCATAATATCGGTTTATATTTCCGTAATATTCACCCTCCTCTAATACTTCAAATGTCGACAGTATAACTAAATTCTAATTTCTATATATTATTCCCTTTCTATAACCTTTTTACACTATATTTATAAATTTCTCGTACTTTAATATCTCCCCATTAATCCCTTACATACTTTTATCTGTATATTTTAAATTTATTTTTAGACTCCTTTTTACTGATCCCTATATCTATAGACACGAACTCAGTCCACACTGGGGTTGAGAAGAAAGACGACCAATATTTTCGTCAGCCGAAACAGGCTATTCCGCATATGAGTTAATTTTGGATTTTATTGTTTATTAATTAACTTACGCTGTATTAATAAATAGAGTGAGCTCCATTTGTGGATTAGTTTTTATATTTTATATTACTTGGTGCCACTTGGATTATATACAAACGGATTTTTTACCTTTACTACATACATACATACACACATAATATATATATATACTCCTGATAAAAATTTTAAGAACACTTGAAAAATCTTCTAAAAACGACTGTTTTTCATGGAAAAATTTTAAACATTTCTTACTTAAGCTTACTAATTTTATAATCTAAAATGTTATGTAGGCAAAAATTTATAATCCAAACATTTTATTGCGAAATTGACATTTTTATATAATGTGGCGTTTTACACTTGATCAAAATTATAAAACCAAAGGCAAAAATTCTACGAAATTGTAAGAAAAGTGTAGGAAGACATTCAACAACCAAATTTAATAAGGGGTTCAACCTCCATTGATGACTTCAAAAATTCTTTGGGGCATGCTAAAAAATAGTGTTTCCATTAAGCTGCGAGGAATACTGCTCCAGCTTCTGAAGATAGCTTCACGAAGTTCATTTTTTGTTGAATATTGTTTGCCATTTCGATAAGCATCTCTTGTCCTCCATCCACCAACATTTTCAATTGGGCTCAAATCCGGTGAGCATGCAGGATGTCTGAAGTGATGGACCCCATTTTCTTGTGGAAAGGTCAAGGTGAGGCATTCAGCGTGGATTGCAGCATTATCCTGTTGGAATAACCATCCATCCCCACACAAATATTGGCCCTCCATCACCAACGATGCTTTTTGCAGCATGCTAACATAACCAGCCGCTGTCTGACGACCCTGTACCACCTGGAGCTCCATCGTCCCTCTGTAAGAAAAGGTACCCCATACCATTAGGGACACTCCACCACTATGACGTGTGGAGAAAATTTCAGGAGGCATGTTTTTGTTAGGCCAATATCGTTGGAAACCATCAGGACCATCTCGATTGATTTTTTTCCTAATCAGAAAACAGGACTTTCTTCCACTTCTCAATGTCCCATGTTTGGTATTCACGACCAAACCTTAAACGGTTCACTTTGTGACGTGGAAGCAGGCAAGGAATTTGTTTGCGCTTTTTATTTACCACTAGCAGTAGAGCCCGGCGTTGCCCGGGGATGTAACAGTAAGAGATAGATCAAGTATTGACCATCATAAAGACTGAAAAATTAAATTGACAAAGATTATTGTTTAAGGTTGACGGACATGCATGTCTTAATTATTTTTTTTTTTTTTACGAATTGGTCAAACCCAAATTCAAACAAAAACATTGTTTACAATCGTTATGAGGCTATCGATTGGTGAATAGAATTTTATTATAAACAATTGTCTTGTAAATGGAATTTTTAAAGCTTTCTGAATGTAAATAAAGAAAAAAAGTGTGCAAGACAATAAGAAATACTACCTGCCGGAAAAAAAAGTGGATGTTTGTTTTATCGGCTGATAAATAACATTAGTTAAAAGCAACATCAACCTAAAAAAATGTCCGTGTGAGATTGTCATTCTCTAGCGCTTTGAAAATTGTATAATTTGCACCAATCAGATTAGCCATGGTAATTAAGAAATGTAATTTTTGTGTTTATAGTCGGACAGTAATTATCAAGTACGGAAGACCAACCAGAATACAATTTAGTTGCATTATTTGAGTTCAGCATTGTTCTCTGCTGTTAAGCCCTTTACTTTTGCGAAACACGTATGGAGAAGTTAATTTGAGTTTTCAATTTCAACTGAGAAGGGTACCTACAAGTAACAGTATCATCTTATGAAATTTAACTACTGCTAAACTTTAATTTATATGATCTTATTTTTTTATATTAATCTCAGTTATGACATTTTTTCCATAAATGAAATATCAAAATTAATAATAAAATGAATGGAAATACAAATAACACAGTAAAATGTAATAAATGTACATAAAATTATAGTATTTTAAGTACACTTCTGATAAAATTTCATAAGAAAGATACCTAAATAAATTAGATACCTTTTTTTCTTATTAAATTTAATCTCACTATTAACAGTCTTATTTTTTAATTTCTTTATATTTTCCATAAAGCATCGTAAACGTAAAAATGAAAGCTAAGTACAAAAAAAAAAAATAAAAATAAAAAAATAAAAAATAAAAAATTAGAGCGCTGAAAGTTTTCCTGAAAAGTAACAAGGTAAATAATTTGTTCACTTAAATAATTTCACTTCCTTCCATCCGTAGAAAGAATTCTCCTCCCGTAAGTTATCTAAACGTCATGAATGTGCCTTTCGTCAATCGTCAAGCGACGCGAAAGGTTATGACCTGCTTTGTTTTATTTTCAAATTACATTTTTTTGGCGCAGAAACTAAGTTAAGCTTGGTTCAAAATATTTTACATAAACAGTATAATATCTGTTTTTATTAAAATCAGTTTTGAAAAAATGATAATTGACTTTTAAAAGAATATCAAAGTAAGATTTTAATCTTTTTTATCAAATCGAAAAAAAATGATTGAAAATGATTATCTGCTCTTTTTTTGACAAAAAAAAAACAATATTTTTTAACGAAAATTTCAGACGTGCTAGGAACGATTAAAAAATGTAAAAAAATATCCCCAAATACTTTGATCTTTCCTCTTTAATAATAATATGAACATTAGACGATAAAATTTTGTTTTCGTCAAGTTCGGCGTCTTTTTCATCATGCTATGCTCTTTTGTTTACATTTTCGTGGGTGAGCTCTCCCCCTTTCATTCTCACGATGTGTCTTAATCGTGTTTTCAAATTGATTTTATTAAAAAAACAACTGTAATTTTCCCATTTTCGGTCCCGTTAGAACCACCACAAGGTAATTTTATGTAGTCCTGTGAAGTTTTGTTGAAATCGGCTAAAAAATGTAGGAAATTCGATCCAACATATAAACGTTACAGACACATACACACACACACACACAACCTGCGATTTATAATAAGTAAGATGCCTTTTTGTCGTAAGTGTCGTCTGACCGTTACTGGACTGCAATCAGCATCAATGGCGGCCTTAATTTGACTAGAATAAAAGTCCACAACAACCCGTTTTATTCTCCTACTCAATGCCGGAGAAATTTTGGCGGCCTACCAGTAGACTTGGCGTATCCATAATTCGCACTGTCCCTTTAGAAATTTGAAAATCACAGTTTAACTGCGATTCACCTGAGCTGTGATCGCCCGCTGTGAAAATCCGTGATTATGGAAATCTAGAATTTAAGAAAGCTCAACTTCTGTAAGTTTGCTTGCTTTAGGCATGGTGACACATTTACGCAGTGATTGCTAGTGTCTAGCTGAAGTAAAAACATTAGAATTACCCTAGATCTAACAATTTATACCCCCTGGTCTTATAATTTTGATCAAGTGTAAAACGCTTCATTTTATAAAAAATGTCCATTTCTGAATAAATTCATCGGATTATAACATTTTGTTGACATAACATTTTCGATTATAGAATTAGTAACCTTAAGTAAGAAAAAGTTTATAATATATCCATGACAAACAGTCTCTTATAAAAAATTTTTCAAGTGTCTTGAATTTTTGATCAGTAATATATATATATATATATATATATATATATATATATATATATAGTGTAACCCGGATATAAGAGACCCGTATATAAGAGAAACCCGGATATGAGAGAGATTTTCTCTGGTCCCAAATTAGAGCCTGTGTTACCTAAACAAAATAGACTAATCCCGGATATGAGAGAAACCCGGATATAAGAGACTTCTTCTCCGGTCCCAACAACTCACTTATATCCGGGTTACACTGTATATATATATATATATATATATATATATATATATATGTATTCATACACGTTTCATTAAATAATATATACAAGTGTTGTCTATTTATTTTATGTAAATTCTTTTCATAACGTCTGATAAGTTTAATAATATTATTATTGAACGAAGAAAGAAATTCACAATATTGATCCATATTTTTTTAATATAATTTAAGCTTTGGGCTTATATAAGCCATTATCAAAGATGTCAATTACAACATATTAAGCAATATACGGACAAGACATTGATGATAGTCTGTGATTGTTTACATAGATGATTTCTAAGCAACGATAAACACGTGCATATAAGACGCTAGAAGCGAAAATCGCACCGCATCTCATGACGTCAGACAATATATATATATATATATATATATATATATATATATATATATATATATATATATATGTATATATATAAATTCATGAATCATTCATACAAAAAACAAATATAGAGGTTAATGATTTAAATAGCGAGAATAAATCTTCGCGAACAATGTGAATAAGATACAACAACCCCATACCTGTATATGAATGATATGATCCCTGTTCATAAATTCCAGTTGCATAAGGTCTTTTAATTTTTACAAGTTTTCGTCTGTTCCTGCAGACATCCACAGGCATGGAAAAAACAAACCCTCCGCAAGATCTCGTTTGAATACTGCCCAATAAGGAGGCTTCTGTCTCTCTTTCGCTCTCTCTCTTTCGCTCTCTCTCTTTATCTCTCTCTCTCTCTCTCTCTATATATATATATATATATATATATATGAGACAAAAAATTAAATACTGTTTTGTGGGGTTCCTCAACTCGTGATTTTAGCCTTGTTTTGTTTTTTTTCTTAAATACTATATAGATTTATATATATATATATATATATATATATATATATGTATATACATTTGTATATATATATAATCAAAACATTACCTATGATTATATATATATATGTGTGTGTGTATATTAAAAATTAAATATTGTTTTTGTGTAGTTGTTCAACTCGTGATTCTATCCTTGTATTTTGTTTTAAATATTATATATATATATATATATATATATATATATATATATATATATATATATATATATATATATATTTATATATAATCAAAACATTGCCTATGTTTATATATATATATATATATATATATATATATATATATATATATATATATAAATAAAATATATATATATATATATATATAGAGAGAGAGAGAGAGAGAGAGTGGACACAAAACATACACACACACACACACACATATATATATATATATATATATATATATATAATCAAAACATTGCCTATGATTATATATATATATATATAAAATATATATATATATATATATATATATATATATAGAGAGAGAGAGAGAGGACACACACACACACACACACACACACACACACATATATATATATATATATATATATATATATAAAATCATATGCAATGTTTTGATGGTCTACATTCCTTTTTTTGTACCACTCACAGACCTTCATATTTCAGAACTGTTATACAATTTTTATATGCCCGATTCTGGCTAACTACCTTCATATTCTATTAGTAATAAAATTAGTAAGCTTCTCTCCAATACTTACTTTATTGAAGTGTATCCCGAGCGGATACTTCCTCAATCGTTACAGACTTAACCATTTGAGACTTTAGCGTCAACCGTTACCTGTCTTACATCTCATAATGTACTTATTTCCCTTGTTCTTCCTCCCACGTAAGTGCAACAAACTCATTTAATAACCGTCTACCACGACTGGCTATTGGTTATTGTATTATTTGATAATTTACTGCGTGTACCTTTAAATGATATTTCTTTATCGCCATCTTTTGCAATTAAAAATCACTCTCATAATCTTTTATTCCCACCATCCGCCATTTTGAATCATTTGACACATTCGCTATGCCTCGGGTTCATTATCTCGCCATATAGTCTTCACTTTCTCTTCCTCTGTTTTCTACTACACGTTTCAGTATGTCTCTTCTAATTTTCCTAATCTTACTCCGCTTTCTTTACGCTAGCAGAATGTAGCCGCTTCCCGGAGTAATAAAGGCCTGTTTAATTTTAGATGACCTGCATTCTACTATCTTCCGATCGTCTGACGAAATATTTCCTATCTATCCATTATTGTCCAGACAGTCGTCATCAGGGTTTTATCAACATTTTCAAATGTCTGCTCCGTTTCATCACAGCAGCTGATATTAAAATTACAACTATTGTTATCAGAAATTATCCTTCATTCATGGTGTATTTAAGAAACCTATAACATTTATCTCTCTCTCACTTTCTTTCTCTTCTCATAATTAAAATTATTAACAAAAGAGCCACTCAAGGTAGATTGGCAGAGTTATGCGACGCATTTTATGAGGATATGTGCGAAAGATAACGTTTCACGCCAAGCGAGTCTGTAATGTCATAATAACGCAAGGGGATACAGGAATGGAAGTGAAAGAGAACGAAAAGTTTGAGAATGGGGAGGATTGAGGAAAGTACAAAAAAGTAAGCGTTTCAAGAAAACGGAAAATGTCGATTGTCGTTCTCGTAAAATATTTTAAGATTTTAGGGAAGCAAGAAATCTCGTGGGAATTGCGAGAAAGTTGTGTTACATTAGAGGTGGAATATGCATCAAACTAGTTCATCAATAAAAGCGGTGAGACCTAACTGCCAATCTAGTAGCACGCTTACATGCATGTAGTTGGGACACCGTGGAAAACGGGTCCACAGAAGAGTCACCGTGAAAATATTAACACCAGAAGAGGTTAGGATGGTAGTGTTTGAGAAAGCACCCGCTTCAGAGAAAGAAGTGAGGTTGGTTCTATTTGGCTTGCCGGATCTTTAGTGTAGGGGTTATATTTGGTGAAACTATGGAATGTAGCCCGTCCTTGAATTAGCTATAGAGTTGGAACATGTCCGTGAGAGAAAGAGTTGAATCGTGGAAAATATCATTCACAAAGCCGCGTAAACGTTTTGGAACTCGAAACTCAAGACTGAAGAGCGAACTCTGAGCAGCTCCAACCCATATATATCAGTCTGGTCTCGGAATTCTGTAGCCTCATATACCATTTCGTTAGACTAGAATTTCGCCACGTGCGAGATAGCCTCTCTGAGCAATCTGGTAGGGAAAGGATGTCCATTATTCGAAGGTATTTTCTTGTAAATATATAGCATAGTAGGAGGAACCAGATACTTACAACAACTTGCGGTGTGGAGTGAGCTTATGTCCCATTACACTGTCAAGGCTCCTTGACAGAACACTCTTTCATCAGGAAAATCAAAAATCCAGTGTTTGCTCGATGATGATTGACTGTTACTGATCACCATCATTTAAATTGGTATTGTAATCGTCATTATTATAGTTTCCACAGAATCTCGTACCGTAGAATATTGGTTAATATCGAAAGAAACATATCATCCCTTCGATTATAGGATTGCAAATCTAGTCAGGTTGAACAGTTTGTTCCATAATGTTAAAAAGGAATAAAGGGTCGCCGCCAACACTTGGGATTGAACATCGATCGACAGTGAGCAAACGCAGACGGTCCCATTATTGAATTAAGTACATCACGTAACCATAGAGGAAACATCAATAGAAAGTAGCCTGACGTCTAACGGATATTCATTTCTACCCTATCCTCTATTACTATACGGACCACTATTTCTATTCTATCCTCTATTGCTATACGGATCACTATTTCTGCTCTATCCTCTATTACTATACGTATCGCTATTTCTATTCTATCCTCTATTACTATACGTGTTACTATTTCTATTCTATCCTCTATTACTATACGGATCACTATTTCTATTCTATCCTCTATTACTATACGGGTTACTATTTCTATTCTATCCTCTATTACTATACGTGTTATTATTTCTATTCTATCCTCTATTGCTATACGGATCACTATTTCTATGCTATTTCTATCTATCCTCTATTACTATACGTATCGCTATTTCTATTCTATCCTCTATTACTATACGTGTTACTATTTCTATTCTATCCTCTATTACTATACGGGTTACTATTTCTATTCTATCCTCTATTACTATACGGATCACTATTTCTATTCTATCCTCTATTGCTATACGGATCACTATTTCTGCTCTATCCTCTATTACTATACGTATCGCTATTTCTATTCTATCCTCTATTACTATACGTGTTACTATTTCTATTCTATCCTCTATACTATATTTCTATTCTATACTTGTTACTATTTCTATTCTATCCTCTATTTCTATACGGATCACTATTTCTACTCTATTCTCTATTACTATAGGGATCACTATTTCTACTCTATCCTCTATTAATATACGGATCACTATATCTAGTCTATCCTCTATTACTATACTTGTTACTATTTCTATTCTATCCTCTATTTCTATACGGATCACTATTTCTACTCTATCTTCTATTCTTATACTGATCACTATTTCTACACTATCATCTATTACTATACGGATCACTCTTCTCCATACTATTCACTATACGATCCCTTTATACTGATCACTAAACAGATTACTATACGGATTACTATTCGGAGGTTTCTTTTCGAGCTAGTATTATCTAACAAGTACTATTAATTAGAGTGTTATTCGAAGGCGTCTGACACCAGTATTGTTCAACGGCGTTACTATAGTTGTATCTACGATTAAAAATTCTCTACTACAACGACTTTTCAGTCAATTATGTGCCATGTATCTTTCGTGGCCGATTGTTTCCCGCAGTAGGTTGCCATTTCTTTCTGCGGTAGACCAGTTGCCATACAAGGCTATAGATCCGGTCTGTCCTTCTAATTACCCATAGCTGAGGAGAGAAGAAGATGATTCATACATTCCCCAAAAGTATTAGCACGTAAATACATGTAATGGATTCGACTGGATGGTCAGTCAGTTATGTGCCATGCGAGATACACGCTGAGGCGATCATGTATCTTTCGATACATAACTGACGAGGCAGATGTTTTCCCGCAGTATGTTGCCATTTCTTTCTGCTGTAGACAAGTTGCCATCCAAGGCTATAGAACACAGACTGTCATTCTATTTACCCATAGCTGAGGGGGGAGAGAAGTCCTACCTTTCCCAAGAGTATTAGCACGTAAATGTATGTAATGGATTCGACTGCAATTAGAACGAGCATTACAAAATGGCAACGAGTATTTGTTGACATCAAAAAAGTGTTAAGTGTTCTTTAACATCACAAAACATATATACTTTGATGTGAATGCTTGGGAAGACATAATATTTTTAGTTAGTATTTTCCCCATTATTGGTATTAGTATATTGGTGTGTGATATGCAGATGACACAGTGTTGATTGCAGACATAGAAACATTTTTTACAAAATCTCCTACAGAGGGTAATGAAGGAAAGCGTGAAGAAAGGATTAAATATCAACTACAAAACAGAACAGGGTTGTTAGCAAAAGGATAAGCCCAAATTACGAACTGTAAATTAGAGATAGTAAAATCAAACAAGTAAAAACATTAAAATATCTAAGAAGTTTTCTAAGAGAGGGCGAATATGGGCGATACTGAAATAAGATTTTTTATTTTGATAGGTAAAGATATATTACGGAAGTCATGATAAGTACTAAGAAATAAAAAAAAAATACACATTGTCCCAAAATAAATTATATACTATTTGAATCGTTATAACTTATTCAAATTATATATTTTTACTTGTAACTAAGATTAATACAAGTTAAAGAATACACATTTAAAGAATATGAGATTTTAATATACAAAAAAAAAACATAGAAAATAAACTTTAATAAGATAAAAGATACTTGGGGCAATGGCAGAATATTCATATAATGATGAGTTCGTGTCAAGTGCTCAAAATGGTTGCCGTTCCGTTGAATACACTTTTCATAACTTGAAGAAATAGACCTACAAACGTCCAGTATCATTTCCTCTGGTATTTGAGCAAATTCTTCTTCAACTGCTACTCTCATTTCAGCAATTGTTTCAGGTTTCCTGCTGTGAACATTGTCTTTTAGAAACCCCCCAAAAAAAGAAATCCAAGGGTGATCCAGGTGGGTATTCAACTGTCCCTCTTCTTCCAATCCATCTGTTTTGCATATTTTCATCCATATAACTTCTCACATCACGGAAATGTATTATTAATTATTAATATTTAAAGAGTGTAGACATTATTTTGGGACACCCTGTATTCGCAACCCGAAAAAAGGGAAATAAGTACTGTTGTGGTAGGATCCACCTAATTTGCATAGTGTAGTACCGACCATATAAATATGGTTGGTACCGAGAAGAGAGGGAGGAATCAAGAGATTCACTCTCAGTCGAACTCTCTGCATTTTGCAGTGAGCGACCCGGACGAGGCTTTGCCGAGAGGTAGGGTTTCGTCCGGGGTGATAGACAGGCCTTGAACCCGTCTAGGCGGGTTCAGAAAGGCCATATTTTTGGCCGAGCCTACGGGGTCGGAGATACCAACTTTAAACCGGCCTTGTGCCACATCTTATCCTTCTGGGTGGATAGATACAGGAATCAAGAGATTCAATAAGAGACTCTGCCCGACTGCGACTCAGTCAACACATTCTCCAGGAACGGTCTTACCAGGAATATACAAAAGACTATATGTAAATATTGTGTTCATTTTCTTGTTTCAATACATTTTGTTCTAAGTAGATTTTGTGTTGCATTATTATTCCATGCATTAGTCAAATTTCAACAAGTACTAAATTGCTAAGCGATATAAGTCCTCCTGTATGTCAAGGTGTTCTGGACAATCTATTCAATGAGGAAAAGATTTGAACCAACATAAATGTTGTTCTACAGAAGATTGCTGAGGATTCCGCAGTCCGTATATGTGAGCAACAAGGATGAGAAAATGAAAAAAAGGAGACATATTTAATATGGGAAAGAGACAGTTAAAATTGCATATAGTGAGGAATAGGTGCTTGGATACTGTGTTACTTGCTGAACTGGATTAAGGCAAGAGGGTTAGATGAAAACAAAGCATAACGTGCTTCGCGTCCTTGACTAAATAGATGGTGCAAAAGGAATTAAGAGAAATACCTGAAAGACGAAACTTATTAAGAGCTACAAGGGCCAGGAAGGTCTTATATAGAAATTTATATCTACCTGACGTTATGTAACCCACACAGAGATAATCTAACATATGAAGTAAGGTGCGAAAAGCGTTATGCGCAACGTGAAAACTTTTGATGTCCTCTGTTCTCGTAATTACTGTTGAAGTCATGGCTTGCTCATCTGAGAAAGCATTAGCATCCCGGCTCGTGCGGTATAGCCTATCTGGGCAATCAGGTTACAAAAAAAAAATGTCGACTTTTAAAAACTGTTACGACTCTCGGCCGACTTCACGCCATTTTAATGTTATATAGGAAACTTAGACAAATCGCTATCCGGATGCCACGAACGAATCTTCAGGCCAGTAAGTTTCTGTATTTTCTTTTTTTTAAGGGTTACGCCCCGAGAAAGGCGTGAAGCCACGAGGATGAAGGGGGTTGCAGAAGATTTGGAGCAAGAGCAGATAGGAGTGATAGAAGAAAGGATGACGAGGAAGGATAGTGGATAGATCAAGGCAAATGGAGATGTCGATTTACATTACATTTGAATAGTTGGAGATTATAGCTCTCAGGGAAACAGTAATTTGGGAAGTGTGTTCCACAGGCGAGAGGTGCGAGGTATGAAGCTATTGGAGTAGAAGAGACGGCTACAGTTTAAAGTTTCTACAGTGTAAGTGTGGGAGCGGGATGCCAGCCTCGTAGGGCGCTTGAATTCATGGAGTCTGGGAACCAGTGAAAGCAGCTCATCGGAGCAATTACCATGAAAGTATTTGTAGAAAAGACAGAGAGAGGCGACGGCGCGTCTGTGAGAGAGTGATTGTAGACCATATGCCAGATCATGGCCAATTACATTACATATCCGTCTCTGGATCTTGTCAAGAACTCCGAGGTAAACAGAAAGTGCCCCACACCATAAATGGCAGCAATACTCCATGCAAGGGTGAATGGTTGATTTGTATATTTGAAGTATCGAATCCGGGGAGAAAAAGTTCCTGGCGCGGCACAGAGAGACCGGCCTTAGTCTTCTGGGACATCAATGGCAATTCCTTGGCTTAGCGTTTGACCACGTGCAAGGTAGCCACTCTGGGAAATCTGGATGCTGAAGGCGTGTCGATTCTTCGAGGTTCTTGCGGCCGTCTGCCGACGTTTCGGATTTCTATTATCAACCTAGACCGCATTCTGTAACCCCAATAGAAATGATGACGGAAAGCATTGTCAGTGGTCAGCAATTAACACAAACACTACTGAATAAATAAAAATGTTTAGATAGAATTTAAGAGCTTACAAATTATGATTTATTATTTTCGTTTTGTCTAAAATTTTCATGTTAACAATTTTAGATTTTATTTCCAGCGTCCTATTCACGACTGCTTGCTTTTCAGTAGTCACGTTCCATGTTTTCGTTTTTAGAATATTTTCGCTTCAATTCTTTTTACCTGAGGTGAATAATTTTAGCAGAATCTAATTTCGAAAGCCTTTAAAATCTATTTTCCCCAAAATTGAAAAATCCAAAACAGATTAACGTAAATTTCAAGTAGAATATCGAAAATTCGTTTTATTGTGTTTGGCATGTACATTTCAATCGAAAAAAGAACACGGGTCAATACTGTGGCTCACGGTACAAAGAAATATTTTGTATAATAAGCTAACAAGGCAGCCAAACTGTAGGGAACTGGTAACTCTTAAAGCCGGACTACAATTTTCCCACAATTCCTGACGAATATCGGCTACATCTAAATCTACTTCCTGTTTTAGCAATTTTCAGCGTCATACACTCAGCGACATCAGAGCAGTTTGATTCGACGACTTATCTACCCATTAGTCTTTTATCTGTTTTCTGCAAAATACTAAAGTCTTCAGTAAACACTAAATTCCTTGCTTTAGTCCAACCACCGAAGTGTTGTGTGTATATGCTAAGAACAGTTAGGTTAGGTCTGTGACTTATCGTGATTTTCCAAGCTTAGCTTAGATGTGGCACAAGGTCGAAAGTAGGGGGCACCGAGTGAAGATCGAACTCCCTGCTCAGCCGTAATTATTCTAGCGAGACAAGCTCGCTAACCATTACACCACCTCGAGTTGCCCCAGGAATGTTTCTTATATATCTGGAAGCTGATTGACAGCGTTTGACATACAGGCCTTCTTCGAAAGCTATGGTGTCACTGGTTGAGTATTTAAATAGACACACTTCTATGTCCATTCACATTAATTTTAGGGCTCGCCAATCTCTATCCCTGGCCATACATTGTTTCTCAGCTTCATCAAAGACCTTCCTTAGTTCTTCGATTCCCAACTCAGTACTTATGTTGAAGTTACATTTATCTATCCCTTTATTAATAGTCCAATAGGTTTAACAAATAAAAATGGAGTACTGGTGTCATATATTCTTGAAGGAAAAGAAAAAGGAAATTGTACTGAACTGTTACACCATAACTGTTCTTCTATATGAAACTGACTGCTAGAAATGTCATACCAGATGAAGAAGAGATTTGAATCAACAGAAACAAAGAATAGTTCACTAAACTCTTACATAATACCCCTCCTTCGAGATGACACTGAACAGATGAATAATATACTTAAATCAATAGAAACAAAGAAAAGTGTACTGAAATATAATACAAGTTTGTATATATGACACTGATTTCTTGATCTCTCTTTCTAGATCAAGGAAATACTTGAATGAACAGAATTAAGGCAAGTATACTGAAGTCCTACATAATACCGTCCCTTTTATATAAAAACGAATACTGGAAATCTCCTCCCTGATTAAGAATATTTTTGAATTTAAAAGGAACAAATAAAATGTACTAAAGTCTTATGTGATAATAGTTCTTTTATATGACATTGAATGGTGGAAATCTCCTCTCACATGAAGAAGGATTTTCAGGCAACAAAATGTTGTTCTACGGAAGGATGTTTTGAACACCATGAACGGAACAGGTCATAGCGACGACGAATTTATAGATAAAATGGTACAGTGTAACCCGGATATAAGAGAATTGTCGGGACCGGAGAAGAAGTCTCTTATATCAGGGTTTCTCTTTTATCCGGGTTTGGTCTATTTTATATACATTAACACAGGCTCTAATTTGGGACCAGAGAAAACCTCTCTTATATCAGGGTTTCTCTTATATCCGGGTCTCTTATATCCGGGTTACACTGTAGTTGATTGACAGATATTTCCATACGGGCCTTCTTCACAAGCTTATATGCTATGGTGTCACTGGTCGAATATTTGTCTTAGCAGAATCTTATTAAATAGACCCAATTCTATATCCATTCACCTTAATGTCAGGGTCCGCCAAGTCCCTATGCTTAGACCTATGTTGTTTCTTACCTTCAACGAAGACCTTCAGGATTTCTTTAGTTCCAAACTCGGCTTTTATACTGTAGACACAATTATCTATATTTTTCTTAATTTTCCGATAGTTTTAACAAATAAAAATGGAGTTTCCAGTATCATATTTTTGAAGCAGATGACCAGGCATCACTCTCCATCCTTGATAAATTTCAAAATCATCTCCGTGCCATTGTTGGTGACGGATTATTTACTCTTCAACCCCGCTCTTACAGGCGGGCAGTGGCAAGCCTCTCACTGTTGTACCACTAGTTCAGTCGAAAGTTCTCGGACGGACTATATTCCCTGTCCTACTGAGGCAAACCTTCACAGGAAGAATACAACATGCCGTTTACATAATAACTATCCACCAACATTCCTTCTGTATTCCATTGTCGAGTAGTAAGTTCAACTCGAACACCTTCTTCTTGCAAACCATTGCCCTGTGAAACCGACTGGCAAAAGGATATTTCCCCGATCAATACAATCTTAACCTGTTCAAGGCTGAAGTAAACCGTTGTCTCCCTCTTCTATACATACAAATAGCCTCCAAACGTAACCCGGGTTTTTTAAAGGGTGAACCTCGCTGTAATAAGAACGCAGCTGCTTTAGAAAAAAAAACGTCCAGTCAATAGTTAACTAAGGCATGAAATGATTTTCAAATTTTAACGTTGGACGTCCCGGACAATTTTACTAATGAAATAGAAGCAAACGTAAGTTTAATATTGATAGTTTGTTTTCTTGCCTGTAGTACTCTGGTTTGGTATCTTGTTTCACTGATACCTACGATCTTCAAAAATTTAAATGCTTGTTCTTTTATTGTCTTGCGTCCTCGGTAATGTGTTCTCTTTCAATCTCAGTTATTCCCAGCATTTCAGTGACATTAACGTTTTGCTTCGGATTAAATAATTACAAAAAAAAATCTTTTCATTGCGTGTTACATCGGGATTATAGCCTTGGAAGACTATTGAGACCCTAGGTTACTCCAAACTCAAAGGGAACCTTTCTATAAGAACGATCATTGAAGACTCTGAAAATAAATTGTCTAATTTTTGCATTACTCTAGAGACTACCATAATCCAATTACCATGTTCTAAATTCACAATAGCCCCTTCACATTGCTCCAGAGAGTACCTTAGTTCATTGTCATGTTCTAACCTAACAATAGTCACTTCACATTGCTCCAGAGAGCACCCCAGTCCTCTTACGATGTTCTAACTTTACAATAGTCACTTCGCATTGCTCTAGAGATGATCTTAGTCCATTTGGCATGTTCTAATTTTACAAGATTCACATCAGCTGAAAAGTGGTATAATCTAGCCATATTTTGGCTGGATCTGCGTAGTACTTACTTTTCAGGTTTAACAGAGTTCAGAAGCAATGATATTGCCTTCTATGTTATAAATTATTTTCAATCATGCAACCCTTTTCCCAAAGACTAAATATTACCAGCTTCTTCTTATTTCATCTTTAACTTTCGAGCAAATGTTCTGACACGCTACTTCCCTAGTTACGCCAATCCAGACATTCACTGACAAATCCGTCATGCCACATACACAGAGATGACTCGTCCACATTGTCTTCGTATTAAGTTAGTAAGAGAAAAGGTGCACTCACAGAACATCTCCCCCTAGATCCGTCACTTTGTGGAAAATGGAGTGAATGTGAGAGTGATCTAATGAATAGTGACTTCGAATGAGAAATCAGAGAAGCGATTTCATATCCCAGTCTTCTTCTTTCGATTCCTTTACGTCATATCCCCCAGTTATGTGTTAAAAAGTTTGATTTTTCTCATAGTTATTATAAAAAAAATATAATTGCAATATTCCCTCATAAAATAAATAAATTAATCTTAATATCGAAAATTTCTTTAATTATAAACTACCAAGAAAAGTGTTAACAAACCTTTTAAAACAAATGAATCCTCTGGATAGCCGAGCACTACGGCCTTAAGCTCTTCATGTCTACGGTGAGCTTTTATCAAAATTATACATAATATTTGATTTCAACTTATTTGAAAATTACTATAGATTGGGGCTTCACTGTATTTTCATTTGTAAAGTATCAATGATGTCTAGAGAGTTCGTTTCTTCTTAGGTACTGTATTACTGTAGCCTAAAGTCAGTTTTAAAATAGCCTTAAGTTAGTTTTCATGTAGCCCTAAGTCAGTTTTACAGCAATCTGTTGCTGTACGCGCAACAATGAAATGGCGTCGTGCCCATCTCATCAAATTTTGCGGGCCCTATTCTAGTTTGAATACAAGCAGTGACAATAATAGTTTGCAGAAGTAAATGCTGGGTGTAAGGAAATGGAAACCAATTTCAACAAGGCGCTGTTTTATATTTAATACATTTGTTTAAAGAGAAAATAATAGAATAGAAAATAAAACATTTGTATGTAGGCAAAAGAAAGAAGATATTGAAGATTATCAAGTGGGTGTGTGCTTGTGTATGTCTGTGAAACTTCAGTCCCTAAAGGGAAGATTCTTATGTCCTGGAACAAGGCCTTGGTGGTGTCGTCACTACATATTGCTGAGAAGAGAGTAAAGAAAGAGAGTAAGTGTCCTGTTTTGGCAGGTGCATGAGAGAACACTTCTAATGCATCCTTTCAAAACTGGCGAAGCTATAAGGGGATAAACTACAAGGGTTAAGACAGTTTTTAATAGACGTAAAATAATTTTAGTGTAAATTTAAAAGAGAGAAAATACAATTTCGACGTCTATGCGCGCGCGCGTGTGTGTGTGAATTCATTCACTAAGGGGAAAGATATCCCAGTGTCTTGGAACAAGCTGGTGGTAGTATTGCTAATCCAGCATATTAGGAGGAAAAAAGAGAAAGACAGGAAGTGTCCTGTTTTAACAATATCCGTGAAAGAACCACGCTAAAGCCATATTTTCAGCTTTGGTGAAGCCATAATGTGATAGACTAAAAAACTTAAGACAGTTTTTAATTGTCTTGAAATAGATTTCGTGAGAGTTATAATCATATTGCTGGTACATCGGCGAAAACTTCAGTAGATTAAAAATGTTAACCTCTAGAGATCAATTAAGAAAACTAAATACAAGCACCAAATTTATAATAGCCAACTTAGGCAATAAAACATATTTATGAGTTGTATTATAGCTTCAACTAAAGTCTTAACATTATTCCCTACTAAAACAGAACTGACAATAAACTCGTTGGCCTCCGCAAAGGAAAATGCACCAGAAAATGCCAAACAAAATATAACGCGTGACCACCTTCATAATAAAAATTGCCAACCACGCCTTATCATATGTCAATGTGCTAATACGTTAGATGACTTAGTTTGGTTTGTTTTACGCCATAACAATCTCAATGGGTTATTTAATGCTGAGAAGATTTTTATTGCTGGTAATAGTTTTTATAAAAATATTTCTGGTAATATCTTTTTTTCCAAAAATGTATTGCTGGCAATATTTCTTTTTTCAAAAGTATATTGCTGATAGTTTTTGGGTTTTTTATTAAATGTATTGCTGATAATATTTTTTGCCAAAAAAATATGACAGGTAATAATGTAATGCTGCTAATCATGTTTTTATTCAAAAAATTATTGCAGGTAATAACTTTTTACAAAAATATATTGCTGATATTAAAACCTATTTTTACAGGTTTTAACCGCTATTTTTCGTTAACTATTTGCCCATATCTGTTTTTGCACAATCGACTAAAACACAGCATAGAATAGAAAATGCACATGATCAGTATTCTTCGTCTTATTCCCTTCCATAGAACACACATTCCAGTCTCGCTAGGATCCAAAAATATCTTAGAGTCAACCTCTGTCTCACAGGAAAGATGTGGCAAATTTCTCTCTGCTCTATCACTACTTTCATGGGAAATGCTCGGATGGACTACATTCCTTGATTCTGCAAGGGCTAACAAGCTGGGACCTTAAAAGATGCCACCAACCCTGGTCATGGTGGAGCTGGGAACACCAGCAAATAAGAGTTGAGTTGGTTCCACGCTCCTCAAATCTTCCTGATCAGAGGCCTTGCTGTTGGATGTAGTTTATTGTCTTAGCCAGGATGCAGATGTAGTTTATCATCTTACTCAGGACGCTCCCTAACAGGTGCTACCATTCAGGTCAATGTCTCAGCAACCATTTTTTTAACATTAATCATATTACATTTTTTTTATTATTATAGCTTTTTTTACCAGAGCTTATATTGCAAATTTTGGTTTTCTTCATTGATTTTCTCTAGCACTTCTCATTATTGGTTCCCATATTGTATTGTTTTCGATGCTTGGTCGGCTCATCGGCTAGTTTTCGTATTCTCCAGTGATGCTCTCTGTGTATTATTTCAGCCTCATCCCACAGGCAGGCAGTGGTTTCTCTTTTCCATACATATGTGGTTAGCTATGCCTGAGTTTTCTATTTCCCCTCGTGTTACTACTTTATGGCGATCTTGCAGTTTTACCTTAAGGTAAACATATTTTAAGTGTACCCGTCCTGTCAGCTATTATCCTGAATTTATTTTGAACGAAAAGAAATGATTGAAAACTGATTTTGAAATCGTACTAAATACATCAAAATAGATACGGAGTGATATTGATTGGCCCTAATTGCCCAATTTCATAATATAAACAAGGCAAAGGTAAGACAACTGACTGTTGGTGGAATATATTTTGACTAATTGTATGAAGGGAAATTATAGGACTCTTTAAAGTTGATAATATTGTGAAGATTGATGTAGAAAATTGTTGTAATTTCTTGGAGGAATATTACTTTTTGGAACGATACATCTCAAAACGAAGCATCTTTTAGCAAGAAAGAATATTCTTAAATGACAATGTTCCTGCATAACGCTGAAAATTGGTTAAGTTGCAAAAAAAAAAAAGAAGACACGTAATAAATGGAATGGCCACGAGGATCAGAAGATATTAATCCAATAGAAAAGGTACCGTCCATCATAAAAAAAGAATGTCTATAAGAATGGAAGTCTATTAAATCAAAGGCGAATTCTAGGAAACCATAAAATCAGTTCCAAGCAATATTAAAAGTAAAATATTTCCTAGAAATCGACAAGGTCTGATGAAGATCAGAGAATGTCAAGCCAGCCACCTTAACCTTACAAATAATAAAACATTCATGTTTTCACGTATGTAGATTATTGTATTAATCGATCCATTGTCAATTATGGACCGATTAATACAATAATCTATATTGAAAATATTAATGTTTTATTACTTCTAAGGTTAAGGTGGCTGGCTTGACATTCTCTGACCTTCATCAGACTTTGTCGCTTTCTAGGAAATATTTCACTCTATTTTCATTATTCGGACTATTGTCCTCATCTTGGTCACCCTATTTATTACAACGTTTCGGCCGTTGTACGCTCCGGCCTTCTTCAGGTGGTTGGAATGTCGAACTGAACCCTTTATTTCGCTAACTGGGTTAGACTGTTCTAGTTCCACGTAACATGTTTAATGAATGTCACTTATCAGTTATTTCCTGTTAATTTCCACTGCCTTGACCGGGTATTGAATTCACACTCTTTTGGACCTGTCACTGGATCTAACTAACGCCTTTATCCATTGTGCCATATCTGTAATAAATATGCCGACCAAGATGAGGACTATAGTAAATAATGTAAATAGTGTACATAATTCTTCATCTTATAATGTAAATAGTGTACATAGTACATCATCTCAGAAATATAGATAATATTTTACTAGCTAATAACTGGAAACCTCTAAACTTATAATAGTTTATAATTGGAAACCTCTATACTAATGGATGTTTATAAGACGATAATTAATAACGGAGTATTTGTTAATCTATAGTTGGAATGTTATAATTAATACTACGTTTTTATTTTAGTTTAATAATTAATTCTGAATTATATAGAAACTTATATTTTATGCTAGTTTTTTTTTTAACTATATATTCAGGCCGAAAAACTGTTGTGCAAACATTTTTATTAATAAATTTTATTTATAAATATTATTATATTTTTAATGATAAATTATCTTCTCTTTCTTTCTTCTTTTTTTCTTTCTTTCCATTTCTCACAGAAACCATGTAGCTTTTCTGCTATGTCAGTTCCATGATTTGACGCAGTCAAAATAGAATATTCTATTATTTATGAAGTACTGACAGGGCGTAACGGTCGTGCGAACAAACAAAAAATAACTAACTAGCGAATGAATGAATTGGATGATTAGTTGTTTTGCTTAGCGCCATATCAATATCTCCATGTTCTATTTAATGCCGAATATATATATATATATATATATATATATATATATATATATATATATGTATGTATATATATATATATATATATATATATATATATATATATATATATATATATATATATATGTATATATATATATATATATATGTGTGTGTGTGTGTGTGAAAATGTATATAAATATACATATATATATATTTATATATATATATATATACATAATTATTAATATATTATATGCGCGGTTCTTATTAGAAAGCGCTCAATATCAGAGATTGAGCTAACATATTACCTATTACCAGGATTTATACCAAAATAAATAAATAAATAAATATAGAAAATAAAATAAAACCCCAACAATCACTCTTTAGTTCAAGCTGGCACCACAATAAGTACATTTACTGTTTTTTTTATTATTCTCCCACCACCATTACTAATCACTACTACCAATTTACAATAACTATTAGCTACTTATATTATCATTGTCTCCAATCCCTTACATCATTATTATCACATCACATCTACTATTCTCATACAAACCCGTCATAATTATTAACGTAAACTACCCCCTCCCCCAGCATATTTAATACCACCATAAAAATAACCAATAAGGATTACAAAACGAAATTTCTACCAGTCACATATACAGTCACCAAAAAAATAAAACAAGCAAATAAACAGCATTAAAATAATAACAATTTTTTTTAAATAAAAAAAAAAAAATTATAGCAATTTTCAACTATCATAATTTTATGCAGAATACCTATTATCAGGATTTATACCAAAATAAATTAATATATATAACAAAATAAAATAAAACACCAACAATCACTTTTTAGTTCAAGCTGCCACCACTATAATTACATTTATTGTTTTTATCATTCTCCCACCACCATTACTAATCACTTCTACCAATTTACAATAACTATTAGCTACTTATAGTATCATTGTCACCAACCCCCTTACAACATTACTATCACCTCACATCTACTATTATCATATAGACCCGTCATAATTATTAACGTAAACTAACCCCTCCCCCAGCATATTTAATACCACCAAATAAAATAACCAATAAGGATTACAAACCGAAATTTCTACCAGTTACATATACACAGTCATCAAAATAAGCATATAACCAGCTTTAAAATAATAACAAATAAACCCTTTTTTAAAAATTAAAAATAAAAATAATAATAATTTTTACCTATCATAATTTTACACAGACCCCACTCACGTATATACATACATGCGAGGACGTTTTATTCAGTGAAAAAAAAGATAAATGCTCTGATTTTTGGCATGTATACATTCACGAGACATTCACGAGAAATTTTCGCTACACTTCCAATCTTTGAATTTCAACATACAAATGCGTATGAATAGACACAACACCACCCATATACATACATATGTCAAATCCGAAACTGTCCACATATGTTTATATATGTATGAGTCCCGATGGACGAGGAAGTGTGTATGTGTGTCTGCGTACCTCATCTGATGTACGGACATGCATCTATGTTTACGTTAGCACGATGACATGACGACGACGATTCCCCCCACTTCCATAATAACACCAATACACGCAATCTACATAAACCCAATTTTAAAAAAAAATTAATGAGTTTGTCTGACGATCGCAAAAGCGTGAAACCCAGGGTCACAAATTCACATCAATCCAACGAAATATATATATATAAGAAGGCACGGTGGAGTAATGGATAGCGAATTACGTGCTAATACCCTTGGGAAAGGTATGATTACTCTTCTTCTTCCTCCAGCTATGGGTAAAATAGCAGGACAGACTGGGTTCTATAGCCTCGGATGGCAACTAGGAGAAGGACAACTGCGGATGGTCGTTTGGGAAATTTGTGGCATACGGTGCACCAGGTCTCTGTATTCGTCCCTTCAAAAAGTGTGGATGGTCCTACACGAAACCTTCCTCACTATAATCAAATCTCATATGTCGGTTTCTTGGAAACTGATCTGCTTGACCCTCATACGTCGAAATCGACGGGAGAGTCGACTATATATATATATATATATATATATAACACAATTATATTTATTTTGTATAATGATGGTTTTAGTGGTAGAAGTTAATTAAACCATAGGTGAAAGGAGAAGAGGTTGATTCATAACAAGTGAATATAACGAAACCAATCCATACGGCTCTCTGATTAATGTTTCCAAACCATTACCAATTATACCTTCTACACATCAAGGTTTACAACACCTGTTAGGTTCAAAAGGTCAACCATCAAGGTACTGATGAGCCTTGACGTTGCTTAACTTCGGTGATCACACGAAAACCGGCATTTCCATGTTATGTGTCTGTAAGCCCTTACTAACGAATAGAGGGAAAATCAGAATTATTATATGAGGATAATTAATAAATTATATTTAAAATTTGCTATCTTACTACCGAAAATTAAGGTAAGCATAAATTGGTAAAGAATACAATTTAGCGTCGTTCACTTAATGAGATATGACTACAGCAAAACGTAACCATGGCAATATCTTTTTTAATCTTGCCAGAACAATCACTTACGTCGATTCAAAATGCAGCTGTCTGAGGCTAAGTTTTCCACTTGAAGATGAGATACTGGATTTGTAATGTGCTGTATTGTCTTTCGTCTAATGAGTCTATTATGGACTCTTCCACTTATTTACTGTAAAGTAATAGGAAAGGTAAGCCTCGTGGGGAACGGTGATATAAACTGTTCAACTGTGAAACTCTCCGCCGAAGCGGAGAGGAACTCGGACGAAGCTTTGCCGAAGGGGAAGGTTTCGTCCGGGGAAGTAGACAGGCCCTGAACCCGTTTATAGGGGTTCAATGGGAATATTTTTGGCCGAGCCTACAGGCTCGGAGAACACACGCTAAACCGGCCTTGTGCTACATACGACCCACGTGGGGTGGGGGCGTTAAATATTAACGGTGATATAAACTGTCCAACTGTCAAACTCTCTGCCTCGGCAGAGAGGAACCCGGACGAGGCTTGGCCGGAGGGGGAGGTTTCGTCCGGGGAGCTAGACAGGCCCTGAACCCGTTTATACGCGTTCAAAGGGAATATTTTTGGCAGAGCCTACGGGCTCGGAGAACCCACGCTAAACTGGACTTGTGCTACATACGCCCCACGTGTGTGTGTGTGTGGGGGGGTAAATATAAATGATATATATACAGTTCATTACCGTCGAAATCTCTGCCTCAGCAGAGAAGAACCCGGATGAAGCTTTGCCGAAGGGCAAAGTTGCGTCCAGAGAGGTAGACAGGCCCTGAACCCTTTTATACGAGTTCGAAGGCAAGACTTTTGTCCGAGACTACAGGCTTGGAGAAACCACGATAAACTCGGCCTTATGCCACAGACGACCCACCTGGCGGGTCGGGGGCGTTCGTTAAATATAACGGTGATATAGACTGTTCTACTGAGGGTGTTCGCAGCTCCTGTCGAACTTTGTTTTGGCGGAGAGGAACCCGGACGAGCATGTGCCGAAGGACAGAGTTTCATCCGGGGAGGTAGACAAATCCGAACCCGTTTCTGCGGGTTCTACGGGGAATTTTTGCCCAAGCCTACGGACTGGCATTACCCACGTGAAACTCGGCCTTGTACCACATATATCGCTCGTGGCTGGGGGCTGTTAAATATTAACGGTGATATAGACTGAACGCTGGTCAACCGACACAAATTCCCAAGTCGTGTAACACTCTTCCGTTGTATTTACTGTTCAATACATTATTTATCTGCAATTTTTTGTTTTGGTATTCCTTAACTTGGTCACAACACTAAGAAAAAGAGAAATTTTGATTCCAGTTACGATGATCGATATTATATATAAGTTTTCTTTCATATAATATAAATCTTCTATCAACTCGTCTCTATTTGCAATTATGTCGGTTCATCGGTGATTAAACCGTTTACCCCACCAGGCCTTTCTGCTGTAGAAGTGGATAACCACCGGTTACTATTAAAAACAAAACTTGTGTACAGTGATCTCTGTAGCTAGTGTGGAGATGTCACGTCATCGCTGGACGTGGGGCTTTCTAATCTGAAGTCAAAGGCCAAGATGGAAAGTTCTCCCCCGTTCATTAATCACTGGGCGTGTCTAGCGTTGTTTTAAACTGGAGAGGGGTGCGCTCCACTAGGACTGCGTGCTCAAAACGGACGAGGCAGGAATGAATAACTTTCCGGCTTCCAACTCAAATATGTGGAGGGAACTGGTCAGTTGGTCAGTGAGCCAACGACAACACCTGACCATAGGATTAATGATGATCATGATGATAGAACTGGAAGATATGGAGAGTTTTTATAGCTTGTCCTGAAGGTAAAATATATTTAGATAAAAATAAATATCACTCGTATTAGATAAACTCCTCTTTAAAATTACAACATAAAGGCTCGGAGTACCGACGGTAATCACGGCCTTGTGCCACATACATTCCTCGTCTGTTAAATATTAAGTTTCATCCGGGGAGGTAGCCCGTTTATGCGGCTTCTAAGGGAATATTTTTGGCCAAGCCTACGGGTCGGAGAACCCACGCTAATCTCGGCCTTGTGCCACATACATCCCTCGTAGGAGAGCTGTTCAATATTAACAGTCTAATAGACTGAACGCTGGTCAACCGACACACATTCCCAAGTCGTGTAACACACTTCTGTTGTATTTACTGTTCGATACACAATTTATTTGCAACCTCTTGTTTTATTATTCCTTAACCAATTATTTGGTACCAACATAATGTCAAGAAGGATAGGTTTATTACCAAAGTCGGATCATAATTGTCGCTACGTATTAAATTACTGGACGAGACATTTTATTATTGAATGATCAAAAGCATTGTTCGAAGAACCTTCTCGGTTTTATTTTAACAAGCGCGACCAATTAATGTCCTAGAAAAGTAGATCGTATTTTGGCCGAATTGCTGCAAGGATAGCGAAGCAAAATATGCGGAAAATTTCGTTAGAAGCCAAGAAAAAGTGTACTGAACTGTTACATAATACCAGTACTTCTATATGACAGCGAATACTGGAAATCTTGTCCCTGATTAAGAATATTCTTGAATGAACAGAAACAAAGAAAAGTGTACTAAACTGTTACAGAAAGCCAATCATACTATATGACACTGAATGGTGGAAATCTCCGAACAGATGAAGAAGATACTTGAAACAACAGAAACAAAGAAAAGTTTACTAAACTCTTACATAATACCAGTCCTTCTATATGGCACTGAATGGTTGAAATATCCCCACAGATTAAGAAGAATCTTTTAAACATCAGAGACGACGAATTTTTTAGAGAAAATGGAAACAAAAAAGGTCACTTAAATTAGCATCAGAAATGTATAAAAAAACTTAGCGCATATAATGTGGGAAGAATCAATAAATACTTTCACGTTAATATTATTAATAATAATAATATATGCTCTGAAAAGCAATTAAAATTAATATAAGTTGAATTTTTAAACATGAACAGAATAATCACATCTATTGAATTGTGGTGATTTATTGAGAAAAGACAGCCTCGAACATTTGTCGCTAAGAGATATACTGAAGGCATAAATATGAAAGGGAAGCAAAGAGTACTTAATGTTTTTTGTTGTTTTTTTTAAATCGAGGACAAGACATGGAATATGACGGAAAGAAAAAGCGAAGCATTGTTAAAAGCTACTAATAAGAAGATGTTGTGGAGAGCTATAAATGTATATGCTTTAAAGGGATACAGCATATAAAAGAAAACATTTTTTTAATGAAAACAATTTTAATAAGACTGAATAGAATTCGTTTTAACGATGCACTAAACAGTACGAATCTTAAGACGTTCAATTTGATGACATAAACCTATAAAATCAGGACGATGGAGTTACTCCCTCATCGTTCATACTCAACAAGTTTAACAGCAACATTTTTAAAAAGTTGAACATTCTTAATCAAAAGATATAAAAATAAGTTTCGTTGAATGGACAATTTAACATCCAAATGGGCTACAGCAAACAACTGCCCATGTATTGCATGCGGCTTCTTTGCTCTTTCTGAATGGCATCTTAAAACTTGGTTTTCTTTCACTCACACAATCTCTGATACATAATAACAGACATTAACACAGATTAAGTACAAAGTTTGTAAATTTTCGATGAATATAACGTTTTCATCATTGTGAAACATTCGCCATTTTAAATAAGAATGATCATACATGGAAATGTATTTTGCTTTTGAAACAGGAAGTATTCATAAATTTTGATTTAATCTGGAGAAGCAATATATATATATATATATTAGGCATGCCTGATTGAATAAAGTGCAAACATTATGTCTGCATAGTTTTATCATACTCTTTTCATATTCACAAATATATATACATTCAAATTAATAAATTATATCTTTTTCATCAATTTAGAACATTGGTAATTTTCACTAAGGAAAATCATAGGTGTAAAAATATTTTGCATTTGAAACAGTCAATATTCAATAGAATGTTTGTTTAATTCTGTAGAAGAAAAATATATATATATATATATATATATATATATATATATATATATATATATATATATATATATACTGTACTTTTCTGATTGACTAAATTACAAACATTATGTCTGATTGACTAAATTACAAACATAATGCCTGCTTATTTTATCATAATCTTTTCATGTTCACGAATGTATATATATATATATATATATATATATATATATATATATATATATGTATATATATATTAAGAAATGGACAAAGTCCGACAATTTATTTATTAGACATTTTCATGTTTAACGTTCTTTTTATAGATACAAGTATTTAAGTAAATGCTCTGTTAATAATAATAATTCAGGCCGGTAAATGTTATTTAATACTGTTTATTATAAACAGAGCATTTACTTAAATACTTGTATCTATAAAAAAAGAACGTTAAAATATATATGTATATATATATATATATATATATATATATATATATATATATATATATATATATATATAATTGAATAAATTAGTAACTTTTTCAAAATTTAAGATTATTGTTGATTTTCACTAAGGAAGATCATACGTATTGTAATCATATTTCGATTTTGAAACAGTCAATATTCATGATTATTTTTCTCTAATTAAGACATACCTTTTTATATATTTAAATGAATGAATTAAAAATAAGTCACAATAGCGACTGTTGCTAAATTACACTGTCATGAGTAAAAATATTAGAAAAAGGCTTCATTTTTTTAATTATACGAATATCTGTTCCCATAAAAATATCCCATTTCGTTGTGATGCCAGTGAGGTAGGCATATAATCTGTCGACATTGTGGTATTCTTTAGAAAACTCAAACAATGAAACACTCTGTGGCAGTCTTGCGCAAAATGCAGCCAGATCCTTTGGTCTCTCTAAATGGTACGCCTAATTTCCTGAGGAAAATAATGTTTATTGAAATGTTGTTTCTTTTCTTTCTCACTTGGTCACTCACGCACACTCAAATGCAATCACAAGCACAAACAATTATTATGTCCAATGGTTTTCGAATTTTGTAAGCTTTCAATGAAAATTACTTTATCATCATTGTAAACCATTGGCGATTTTTTCATTAAGGAAAATCATACGTGTAACCATATTTTGTTTTTGAAGCAGCAACCCATCATATTATTTTTGCCGTTCCTTTATTTATTTTCAAAGGAATAAAACAGAAATAAATCACATACATCGAGAAACCTTAATCTCGCTGTAATCAGTGATAATATTATAGCAAATCATTATTCGTTTATTATAGAGAAAAACTACAGGATAAACACTTCTTAAAAAAAAATCCCACTATTTCTAAACTACGTGCGTACGCTCTATCTTGTAGTGAAAATAGCTGAGGTACCTACTAAGAAAAATTACCTTCGATATTTTAGTAGTGTATTCCAGATACAGAGACGATGCCTGCAAACTGCTCGAAAGAAAAGTTACTCGTGAAATAGTGGGTTAAATAAAGCTTTGTTTCGTGAATTTACTAATTATTGTAATTAATTCTAAGTACAATCCCTTTGTAGGAAAATCATAGACTCGTTGAAAACAGGGCGATCTGATAGCCGTGCAGTACAAAAAACAACGATATGATCGAGACGATAACAATCCCGCTACCTGCGTTCAATTTTCAGTTCGAAATTCATTGTATGTTTACATAGAGTGATTGACACCAGAAACAGAGCGTAGAATCGAAAACATCGTTATAAAAATAACAAAATGAAGATATTAGTCCCCATGTTGCTAATATAAATAATCACACGAGTATCAACGAATTCTATGTGATATGAACGTTGTCCTGTTCGTATTATTACGCATGCGCAATACCATCTATTTTTGTTACCGTTTTTATAGACAATCATTCATAACGGAACCGTGTAATAAATAATAGTTTCATTGATTTCGAAGCGATAATGTTTCTAATTTTAAATTTATAGAACCGAATATTGGCCGTATCTTCCACAGAATAAATTTCTTTTTTCATCATCTTTTTTTGTGTCTTTGACCTTCTACACAGTTCTGGGCTTTTTAATAAAGTAAACAATGGAGTAGCAACTCAAGATGAATATTTGAATTAAACCTGCAGAAAATGTTCCTTCTATAGAAGAATTTTCTTTGAAAATTATATTTGGCTGATAAAAAAAGGTCAAATCGTTTTTCTCATATTATTATTATTATCATTATTATTATTATTATTTGTTATGTTTCCTGCTTAGCATTATGTAGTGCCGTGTCCAAACTGTGGCACTTACGCCCTATATGTAAATTGTCATTTAATTGATAGCACTTTTCTTAGTATGTTGATTTTCTAAGCGTAGCTTAGAGGCGGCACAAGGCTGAAAGTATGTGGCAACCAGTGAGGATCAAACTCACTACTCAGTCGTAACTGTTCTAGCAAGACAAGCTTGTTAACCATTACTCCGCCTCGAGGTGCCCCACTTTACTTAGTATTATTGATGTTCCTAGTCGGGCGATTTTCTGGGGAACTTGCACGTTGATGTTATCTGGGACACTCTTAGTAAAATTGTTCATTCCTTTTCTTACGAGGTACTGTGTTCTGATTACTATTGGTATAACCTTAATCTTCATTCACCACATCCTGTTAATATCGATCTCCAGGTCTTTGTATTTGGACAATTTCTCGATTATTTTTATGGTGGTGTTTCTCTCAGACGGTACTGCTATGTCAATAAGCATACACTTCCTGAATGTCTTGTCTTTTATAATATCAAGCCTGTTGGCTTTTATTTCCCTGTCATTTTCAATTGTCATATCCCAGAGGAAAGTTACATTGTTATTTTTGTTAACTGTGTCTGATTGTTGCTCATACCATTTCTCAGTGGTTTCGATTTCGTGCTTCTTTGATATCTTCCAATACACATGTCGCTACCTTGTTATGTCTCTGGGTATATTCATTTTCTCCTACTTCCGGAAATTCTGAGATAATATGTTATCATTATTATTATTTATTTCCTTTGATTTCTGGTGTGTACACATTTCTCTCTAGATTCCTCCTCGAGACCTAAGGTCAGAAATGGCGTCATGACATTTTCCATTGACCAAATTAAACACACACACACACACACACACACACACACACACACACACATACACACACACACACTCACTCACACACACAAACACAAACACACACACGTATATACACACATATTCGTAAGGTGTGGGCTGTAATGTGAATTTTTTTTTGTATATCTTTGAGGCATGGACTTCCATGAATCCCTTCAATGTGTTTCCACCCTATCCGAGAGCTCCAACTACAACAGGGATTTTTGATGTTACCATGTGCCACATTTTTTTAGATTTAGATTTCAAGGTCATTGTATTTTGATAGCTTTTTGAAGATATTATTATTATTATTATTGTTATCATTGTTGTTTTTGTTGCTGTTGTTGTCGTTTTTGTTGTTGTCGTTATTGTTTTGTTGCAAATGTACATTTATGACGACACCAATTATATTAAATTACAACGAGCACACCAGGGAGATAACAATTTTTTTAAAAAATATGCTCAGTGCCCAAAAAGCACCGAAATTCTGTATGATTGAATTTGATGTTATCCCCAGCGGGTCAAAGAAGTAAGACGATTTTTATGGGATTGATCCCAAAACGCCAACAACTACTGGAATCTCTTTGGCATTCACTTCCTAGATTACAAACCTTCTTGCCATCAGAATTTTCCAGTCAGTGTTCTTTGTAATTTTACCAATCACATTCTTTGCTATATTCGTGTCCTTTTGTATGTAACATCAATACTATGGCAGTTCAAGGGGGCCATTATCTAGCATAATCTTTCTGGATATTTGTCTGAAAATCATAGTCCCATAATACTGTTGGCTTTCCAAATTATTCAATTGTTCTGCAAGGTACGAGCACGTACCAAATTTGTAAAACTTGGTATTCATATTTTCAACACAATAACAAATGTACACAAAAGGTAAAACTTATCATTACGTCTCTTATATTCTTTATGAGTCAGCATTTTTCATCCACTTATCAGGTGAATGGGATTCTCAGAGTTCTCACCAAAAATCTACATACTATTATTACTATAAAATTACTGCTACTACTATCATGTTGTATTTTCATGTCTTCAAGAATTCCAACCAGAGACCTAAAATCAGAAATTACATCATATTATATTCCACTAAAATTTTTCTCTGTTTCCATTTTGGGATGACACTTTTACACACACAGACCCAGATGCATACATAATAATATAGTTCACACAAACATACCCGTATAAAGAATTCATGATTAAACGTTGATACGTAATCATGCGTTTTTATATACATACATATGCATAAGAACCTGTTTAACATGTTCCCTCAACATATATACGCATGCATGCGTATGTATGTATATTCGAACGCATGGATATGTATCGGCGTCTAATATATATATTTACACAAGCAATATTTGTGGGCGAATCGGAATCCCTGTGATGCAACACAGCCTAGACTCCAGTATCAGTTTCCTATTAATGCGTAGGCTGGAATGGTAGGTGACTGTCTGTTTGGTCCCAATGTTCTGCAAGCACGTCTTGCAGGAACCGACTACAAGGAACACACTTCCAAACCTGCTAGAGGATGTACCCCTGCTAATCTGATGACCTGTCATTCATGCATGATGGAGTTCGAGCACATTTTAAACACATTGTTCGCGACTCACTGGTTGATATATGCGATCAAATTTTGATAGGTAAGGCACGACCGCTTCCATGGCCTGCATGTTTTTCTTAATCTCAATACTTTGATTTTTTTTTATCAGTGGGGTCACTAAAACAACTAGTTTATAGCAGTAGAAATTAATAATGCATGAATGTGCCGTGGGAGATTACGAAACTATTCGAAACCATGTGAGAATATTTGAATGGGTTCGTCAGACAGGTTCAATCGTGTATAGTAACAAGCGGAGGACATTTTCAACATTTTTTTATGAGTTGCTGTGTTGAAGTACAACGACAGACTTTTGAATATACCTTTATATGAACATTTTACCTTATTGAGGTGTCTGGAACTCTCCCCCAAATTTTGTAAGTTATTTTTGATACACCTTGTATATATAGGGCGTATGGAAAAACAATTTTGTAACATCTGAAGAAGGTTCTTCTCACTAATACGAAGACATATCTCCATATAAACTTGTGCCAGCAATTCCTTCGTTTTTGAGTTAAATTTAATGTTTACTCTAGTCAATGCTAAATGCTCAATCCAGGTCAAAATGCAAAATTACTTTTCCAAAATTTGAGGGTCGGATCCAGTCAAAAATAACTTAAAATGACAATTTAAGTATATGTCCAAAAAGCCGTCGTTTTACCACACAGTAACTCCTAACACTATTTTTGATCTCTCTCTCTCTCTCTCTCTCTCTATCTATCTATCTATCTATCTATCTATATATATATATATATATATATATATGCGTATGTTCTGTTTATACGTTCTTTATGGATACACTTATTTACGTAAATCCTCCGTTTTTAATTAAAACGTATTAATTATATTTAGCGACGTGAATATTCGAGAAATTCTGCAGAAAATATGCGACCTCCGAAATGATTCGAACGTGTATCCATTTCATATAATATGTTATCATTTCCGTTACGCTACAATTTCGAGAAAAGTCGGCGAACGTGTGTGTTTAAAAGAAGTAATTCGAGCTTTACTAAACCGGATGTCCTCGATGGCTGAACGGTCAAGATACAGGTTCGAATCCTGTCTTCAGAGGCATATTTTCTACGAAATTTCCTTATCATTCATGTCGGTAAATGTAGTTATTAATGTTTAATTACAAAACATTTTATTTACCCAAATTATTGTAGCCAAGAAAGACGTATAAACAGAGAATATATTTGTTGTAGCATACCTACGTACGATAATGGGTATGTCCCCATTCATATAAATACAGTAGTAAATACTGTAGGTCTTCAGTTGGATATTCGTCTCCAGCTGTGCGATTCAAACTTTCTGCTTCCGAGCAGAAAGGACTCCAGACGAGTCTATGTTAAAGTGCAGCGTCTCGTCTCGGGAAACAACTGACCAACTCCGTTTTAGACGGGGTCTACGTGGAATTTTTAGCCACGTCTAATGGCTCGGATACTCCACATTAAATCAGGCCTTGTGCCACATCTAACCGCGTGGGACGGTTGGTAGATATCCTTCAGTTGGAGATTTGTCTCCAGCTGTGCTGATCAAACTCTTTGCCTCCTGGTAGAGAGGGTCCCCAGATGAGTCTATATCATAGGGTAGAGTCACTGATCGGGAAACAGCTACCTGACCCTGTTTTATATGGGTTCTACGGGAAATTTTTGGACGAGCTTACGAGCTCAGATACTCCATATTAAATTCAGCCTTGTGGCACATCTGACCGCATTGTGTGGTTTGTAGATATCCTGCAATTGGAGATTAGATATCAATTATACACTCAAGTGGATCTAAAACTAACAATATGTTAAAAGAACGGAAACAAAATCGGTTGTTTCACTTAATTAGAACAAGGGTGCATATGGAGGAAAGTTATTGGCTGTCCCTGATAAGAGGTGATGATTCCACACAGTATACGTTCTGGAAAAGAATTTGTCTAATTTTGAAACTAGTTCTTACCAATGAAATGCAAAGAGAATTGGAATGAACGATTCGTCACCGTTTGCATAGCAGGAATGGTTTAATTGGGTGCTCTTAGTTGGAACCGCAGGATATTATAACGACAATATTTTCCCCGTGAAACCTCCGATATGAACACCGGGTATCATGCAACATATTAAAGTATCTGCTGTCCTCATTTTTGTCGCCATATCTATTACAACGTTTCGCCCGTTGTACGCTCCGGCCTTCTTCAGGTGGTTGGAATGTCGAACTGAACCCTTTATTTCTCTCAGTGGGGTAGACTGTTCTAGTTCCACATGATATGTTTGATGGACGTCACTTATCAGTTATCTCTGTTTATTCGCCTCTCCAAGTTCTCCACTGCCTTAACCTGGTATTGAACTCACATTCTTTGCGTCCGGTCACTGGATCTAACCAACGCCTTTATCCACTGTGCTAGGAGATTATTGGGGCTTAGAATCGGTGGTGATTCTTTAAGTTTCGATTTTTCCTATGGTGTTTTTTGTCTATGCTTTCAACCTGATCCTATAGAGGGTGGTGATCTCTCTTTTCTCTCCATATTTAGTCAGCCACGTCTGATTTCTCCACTTCCCCTTGTGCTTTCTGGTATACTTGAAGTCTTACCTTAAGGGGGCGGCCTGTCTCCCCTTTATATTCCTTTCCGCAGCTGCACGGGGGAGCGTACACGCAGTCTTTAGTCATGTTCTCCTCTATGAGGTTGGAGGTCTTACTTGGGAGATATCCGCGGAGTGTGAACGGTTCAGTTCAACATTCTAACCATGTGAAGAAGGCCGAAACGTACAACAGCTGAACGTCGTAATAAATATGGCGGCAAAGATGAGGACAATAGTACGAATAATGTAAATAGTGTACATAATGCCTCATCTCAGAAATATAGACAGATCACACATGCAGTCATAATAATGGCCCCAGAGCAACTTATCACAACAACATGAACAGGGCCCGATGGATAGATTGTCATCTGGATTACGCAAAAATAAAAATAACACTGCCATCTCATTTTAACAGCTATATTTACCAAAATTACACTTATTCAATAAAATCGCTATTAGCTTTAGCTACGGTTTCCATCCGACCTCGAAATCTCCAGCATTGGTTCTGGACGGTCTCCTTGTTTAAATTGATGAATAATGCCAACATACTTGCTACCGTACCTTCGTAATCATTATTAGACGCATCCAAATCTTCCACGAATGCCAAGAAGTACAGCCTGTCGTTTCTAAATTTATAGCGGTATGAATTGCATAATAGTGTAATATTTCTCCCAGACAGTGCCCTACTGACCCTACTATAATGTGCCGACGACAAAATCAAAAAAAGAAAAAATCAGGGCGCATGCGCGAAATTAAATATATAAAATGGCGACAATTTACCAATCACGAACTGTATATCTATTTAACATAAGGAAATATACGAACACAAGGAACAAAACTGTACTGCTGAATGATAAACCCAGTAACAAACTGGTAATAATACCAATATAATTTTTTAAATTGTCAATCGATTTTTCACACACAGAAGAATGCTAGCATGATGGTGAAAAATTCATTTTCCTTGATGAGTTCTGTTATCTCTGCTCATACGTTATATATATATATATATATATATATATATACAAAATACATGCATGCGTTGAATTCACTTGATCCTTCGTCTGAATGCAAATTACGTTTCATATAATCAACACACGACGCTAGTTGCCCTAAAGTAGAAACAGGTTCAGCTCAGGGGTTAATTTCACATAAATATTCTCATTTTGGTCGTTTATATGTGTGTTCTCATTCGTAGAATTTCTTCTTTTTTTTTATTTGCTTAAAGCGAGACTTTTTGTCATGTGTTTGAAGGTGTGTATGTGTGTATGTATGTGTGTCTGTTCCGATCTGTATTATGTATAACTGAAACTTGATCCTGATATAAGTCGCTGTCAAAATACACGGGTGTCTTTTGCAGCTTCATTTAACCGACTATTCACACGACAAGGCTCTGGTTTAATATACCAGCACCTTCCCCAGTATACTTTAAGGACATTATTCTGTCTTGCTTTTAATAAAAAGAATGGTACCAGAGATGAAAGCTCATTCGAACAGATGCGGATCTAGCGCCTTTACCACTCCTTGGATGAAACACTCCCTGATTGATCAGGTTTTCAGGGATGTGGCCTTACTGAGCAAACTTAGCTAATTTTGGATTGACCTATATTTTTAAGTTTTGGATACAGAGTTGTCTTTCTTCTTAACCGGTTTTCTTTCAAGTCCATAGGATTTTGTTTATCCTGCAATTTACATATGGGTGGGGGTGAGAAAAGAGAAGGATTCATGACATCCACAAGGGTATTTGCGCATAAGTGCATTTAACGAAGCTGATTAAAAATCTGATGAAGGAAAAATGTCCATGTTACTTTTTTATATATTTCCCCTGCATGCTGAAGCAATTCTGAGGATCGTTCAAGGCGGTTATTCGTCCGTTCGGAAAAGAATCTTTTTTCGATTCCTCACGAATTTATGTTTACATTTTTGAGAACCCAACGTGAACAGAGTTTACGGTACCCCAAAATGAACAGAGTTTACGGTACCCCAAAATGAACAGAGTTTACCGTACCCCAAAGTGAACAGAGTTTACGGTACCCCAGAGGGAACAGAGATTACGGTACCCCAAAGTCAGAATCGACAATGGTCAGTGCAGATCCTATGCTGAGTTCTACGATTGCCGCAACAATGCTGACGTGACTCGTTGTTTTTCGTTGGTCAAAGAATCTATCATCTGTGCGCGATGTTGATGGGCGACCTACTCGTCTTCCGTCCTTTACACTTGTTGTTCTCGATTTAAAGGGTTCAAAACACTCATACATATCCACTGATTTAGGGTGCCTGATCCGTAATTCGCCAACATCCGGTGATGTATTTCCGTATGTTTGACGCCCTCTGCTTACAAAAAGCTCACTATCGTGCGTTGTTGATCGATGGTATAATCACTGAATAGAGTGCACATAGGTTTGAAATATTTTGGGTGAAGAGGTGAAGATATATTCGAAATGTAGGGTTGCCCTTCTGAAATGATTGGTGATATGGTATATTTTAGAATATAAAACCCTGTCAAGGCAACAAAGCCACCAAGATGTAATAGATAAATAAATTAGAGAAAATAGAAGAGCTCATCAGAACAATCACCATGAGAGTATTTATAGAAAAGACACAAAGACTTTTCGTTGTGATAGAAACAGAGATGTCAGGTCATTACGGATACTATATATATATATATATATATATATATATCGATAATATAAAAGTTTCAAACACTAATATTCCATGGTTATAATTTATTAAATTGGAATCGTAATCATGATCCAATTTATCAAACCTTCTTTAAAAAGAAATTGGTATATTTTCCACTTACTTTTTGAATTTCTAGATCTTGATGAATTGGATCGTGTTTATGATTCCAATGTAATAAATTATAACCATGGGATATTAGTGTTTGAGCCTTATTATGTTATGGTCCGGTTGCTTGTACCACGGTGATAGTCCAAGGTAGAACCAATAAAGAACTCGAACACTGGTATGGAATAACACAGATATATTATAAACAGGAATATATATAGAGAAGTAGAAGTGTTACTATGAACAATCAGATTTAGTAGAGAGAACAATGTAGTCTCGACCAGTATCACTATTCCAATGTCTTGCAGTAATTGTCTGAACGCGACGCTGTTTCGGACTGCCTCTGACGCGACACTTGACTCGACTTAAACTACTGACGATATTCAGTCACCACCCACCACGAGGGCGTAATTTAGCACAAAGCCTTTTAGACGTGGGCTCTCCGAGCCCGTGAGCTCGACCAAAATTATTCCCATTGAACCCGTATAAACGTGTTCAGTGTCGGTTTACCTCCCCTAAAGAGAATCCACCCTTCGGCGTATCCTCGTTCGGGTTCCTCTCCGTCCGTAGACAGAGTTAAACCGACCCGTTCGCTCAGAAAGTGAGCGACGGACTATATTTAGTCGTCCCCCCACGAGGGCGTCATGTGGCACAAGGCATTTTAACGTGGGCATTTTCGAGCCATTAGGCTCTGCCAAAAATAGCCCATTTGAAGCCGTATAAACGGGTTCAGGGCCGGTTTTACCTCCCCGAAGGAGACTCCGCCCTTCGGCGTAGCCTCCTTCGGGTTCCTCTACGTCCGTAGACAGAGAGGTAAATCGAACCGTTGCTCAGAAAGTGAGCGAGGGACTATATTTAGTCGTCCCCCCACGAGGGCGTCATGTGGCACAAGGCCTTTTTAACGTGGGCATTTCCGAGCCATTAGGCTCGGCCAAAAAATAGCCCAATTTGAACCTGTATAAACGGGCTCAGGGCCGGTTTTACCTTCCCTGAAGGAGACTCGCCTTCGGCGTAGCCTCCTTCTGGTTCCTCTCCGTCCGTAGACAGAGATTTAAACCAAACCGTTCGCTCAGATAGTGAGCGGCGGACTATATTTAGTCGTCCCCCACGAGGGCGTCATGTGGCACAAGGCCTTTTTAACGTGGGCATTTCCGAGCCATTAGGCTCGGCCAAAAAATAGCCCATTTGAACCCGTATGAACGGGTTCAGGGCCGGTTTTACCTCCCCGAAGGAGACTCCACCCCTCGGCGTAGCCTCCTTCGGGTTCCTCCCACCCGAAAGCAGAGAGTTAAACCGAACCGTTCTCTCAGAAAGTGAGCGGCGGACTATATTTAGTCGTCCCCCCACGAGGGCGTCATGTGGCACAAGGCCTTTTTAACGTGGGCATTTCAAAGCCATTAGGCTCGGCCAAAAAATAGCCCATTTGAACCCGTATAAACGGGTTCTGGGCCGTTTTACCTCCCCGAAGGAGACTCCGCCCTTCGGCGCAGCCTCCTTCGGGTTCCTCCTGCCCGAAAGCAGAGAGTTGAACCGAAACGTTCACTCAGAAAGTGAGCGACGGACTATATTTAGTCGTCCCCACGAGGGCGTCATGTAGCACAAGGCCTTTTTTGCGTGGGCATTTCCGAGCCATTAGGCTCGGCTAAAAATCAACCCATTTGAACCCGTATAAACGGGTTCAGGGCCGGTTTTACCTCCCCGAAGGTGACTTCGCCCTTCGGCGTAGCCTCCTTCGGGTTCCTCTCCGTCCGTAGACAGAGAGTTAAACCAAACCGTTCGCTCAGAAAGTGAGCGGCGGACTATATTTAGTCGTCCCCCCACGAGGGCGTCATGTGGCACAAGGCCTTTTTAACGTGGGCATTTCCGAGCCATTAGGCTCGGCCAAAAAATAGCCCAATTTGAACCCGTATAAACGGGTTCAGGGCCGGTTTTACCTCCCCGAAGGAGACTCCGCCCCTCGGCGTAGGCTGCTTTGTTTTCCTCCCGCCGGAAAGCAGAGAGTTAAACCGAACCGTTCGCTCAGAAAGTGAGCGGCGGACTATATTTAGTCGTCCCCCCACGAGGGCGTCATGTGGCACAAGGCCTTTTTAACGTGGGCATTTCCGAGCCATTAGGCTCGGCCAAAAAATAGCCCAATTTGAACCCGTATAAACGAACTCAGGGCCGGTTTTACCTCCCCGAAGGAGACTCCGCCCTTCGGCGTAGCCTCCTTCAGGTTCCTCTCCGTCCGTAGACAGAGAGTTAAACCAAACCGTTCGCTCAGATAGTGAGCGGCGGACTATATTTAGTCGTCCCCCCACGAGGGCGTCATGTGGCAGAAGGCCTTTTTAACGTGGGCTTTCCGAGCCATTAGGCTCGGCCAAAAAATAGCCCATTTGAACCCGTATAAACGGGTTCTGGGCCGGTTTTACCTCCCCGAAGGAGACTCCGCCCTTCGGCGCAGCCTCCTTCGGGTTCCTCCCGCCCGAAAGCAGAGAGTTAAACCGAACCGTTCACTCAGAAAGTGAGCGACGGACTATATTTAGTCGTCCCCTACGAGGGCGTCATGTAGCACAAGGCCTTTTAACGTGGGCATTTCGAGCCATTAGGCTCGGCCAAAAATAACCCATTTGAACCCGTATAAACGGGTTCAGGGCCGGTTTACCTCCCCGAAGGTGACTTCGCCCTTCGGCGTAGCCTCCTTCGGGTTCCTCCCGCCCGAAAGCAGAGAGTTAAACCGAACCGTTCGCTCAGAAAGTGAGCGACGGACTATATTTAGTCGTCTCCCCACGAGGGCGTCATGTGGCACAAGGCCTTTTTAACGTGGGCATTTCCGAGCCATTAGGCTCGGCCAAAAAATAACCCATTTGAACCCGTATAAACGGGCTCAGGGCCGGTTTTACCTCCCCGAAGGAGACTCAGCCCTTCGGCGTAGCCTCCTTCGGGTTCCTCTCCGTCCGTAGACAGAGAGTTAAACGAAACCGTTCGCTCAGAAAGTAGCGGCGGACTATATTTAGTCGTCCCCCCCGAGGGCGTCATGTGGCACAAGGCCTTTTTAACGTGGGCATTTCCGAGCCATTAGGCTCGGCCAAAAAATAGCCCAATTTGAACCCGTATAAACGGGCTCAGGGCCGGTTTTACCTCCCCGAAGGAGACTCCGCCCTTCGGCGTATCCTCCTTCGGGTTCCTCCCGCCCGAAAGCAGAGAGTCAAACCGAACCGTTCGCTCAGAAAGTGAGCGGCAGACTATATTTAGTCGTCCCCCCACGAGGGCGTCATGTGGCACAAGGCCTTTTTAACGTGGGCATTTCCGAGCCATTAGGCTCGGCCAAAAATAGCCCATTTGAAACCGTATAAACGGGTTCAGGGCCGGTTTTACTTCCCGAAGAAGACTCCGCCCTTCGGCGTAGCCTCCTTCGGGTTCCTCCCGCCCGAAAGCAGAGAGTTAAACCGAACCGTTCGCTCAGAAAAATGAGCGGCGGAATATATTTAGTCGTCCCCCACGAGGACGTCATGTGGCACAAGGCCTTTTAACGTGGGAATTTCCGGAGCCATTAGGCTCGGCCAAAAATAGCCCAATTTGAACCCGTATAAACGGGTTCAGGGCCGGAGTTTACCTCCCGAAGGAGACTCCGCCCTTCGGCGTAGCCTCCTTCGGGTTCCTCCGTCCGTAGACAGAGAGTTAAAACACACCGTTCGCTCAGAAAGTGAGCGGCGGACTATATTTAGTCGTCCCCCGAGGGGCGTCATGTGGCACAAGGCCTTTTAACGTGGGCATTTCCGAGCCATTAGGCTCGGCCAAAAAATAGCCCAATTTGAACCCGTATAAACGGGCTCCAGGGCCGGTTTGACCTCCCGAAGGAGACTCCGCCCTTCGGCGTAGCCTCCTTCGGGTTCCTCTCCGTCCGTAGACAGAGAGTTAAACCAAATCGTTCGCTCAGAAAGTGAGCGGCGGACTATATTTAGTCGTCCCCCACGAGGGCGTCATGTGGCACAAGGCCTTTTTAACGTGGGCATTTCCGAAGGAGCCATTAGGCTCGGCCAAAAAATAGCTGGACCATTTGAACCCGTATAAACGGGTTCATGGCCGGTTTATTTTCCCCGAAGGAGACTCGCCCTTCGGCGTAGCCTCCTTCGGGTTCCTCCGTCCGTAGACAGAGAGTTAAACCAAACCGTTCGCTCAGAAAGTGAGCGGCGGACTATATTTAGTCGTCCCCACGAGGCGTCATGTGGCACAAGGGCTTTTTAACGTGGGCATTTCCGAGCCATTAGGCTCGGCCAAAAATAGCCCAATTTGAACCCGTATAAACGGGTTCAGGGCCGGTTTTACCTCCCGAAGGAGACTCCGCCCTTCGGCGTAGCCTCCTTCGGGTTCCTCCCGCCCGAAAGCAGAGAGTTAAACCGAACCGTTCACTCAGAAAGTGACCGGCGGACTATATTTAGTCGTCCCCCACGAGGGCGTCGCGTGGCACAAGGGCTTTTTAACGTGGGCATTTCCGAGCCATTAGGCTCGGCCAAAAAAATAGCCCAATTTGAACCCGTATAAACGGGTTCAGGGCCGGTTTTACCTCCCCGAAGGAGACTCCGCCCTTCGGCGTAGCATCCTTCGCGTTCCTCTCCGTCTGTAGACAGAGAGTTGAACTCAACCGTCGCTCAGAAAGTGAGCGGCGGACTATATTTAGTCGTCCCCCACGAGGGCGTCATGTGGCACAAGTCCTTTTTAACGTGGGCATTTCCGAGCCATTAGGCTCGGCCAAAAAATAGCCCAATTTGAACCCGTATAAACGGGTTCAGGGCCGGTTTTACATCCCCGAAGGAGACTCCGCCCTTCGGCGTAGCCTCCTTCGGGTTCCTCCCGCCCGAAAGCAAAGAGTTAAACCGAACCGTTCACTCAGAAAGTGAGCGGCGGACTATATTTAGTCGTCCCCACGAGGGCGTCATGTGGCACAAGGGCTTTTTTAACGTGGGCATTTCCGAGCCATTAGGCTCGGCCAAAAATAGCCCAATTTGAACCCGTATAAACGGGCTCAGGGCCATTTTTATTCCCCCGAAGGAGACTCCGCCCTTCGGCGTAGCCTCCATCGGGTTCCTCCCGCCCGAAAGCAGAGTTAAACCGAACCGTTCACTCAGAAAGTGAGCGGCGGAGTATATTTAGTCGTCCCCCACGAGGGCGTCATGTGGCTCAAGGCCTTTTTAACGTGGGCATTTCCGAGCCATTAGGCTCGGCCAAAAATAGCCCAATTTGAACCCGTATAAACGGGCTCAGGGCCGTTTACCTCCCGAAGGAGACTCCGCCCTTCGGCGTAGCCTCCTTCGGGTTCCTCCCGCCCGAAAGCAGAGAGTTAAACCGAACCATTCGCTCAGAAAGTGAGCGGCGGACTATATTTAGTCGTCCCCCACGAGGGCGTCATGTGGCACAAGGCCTTTTTAACGTGGGCATTTCCGAGCCATTAGGCTCGGCCAAAAAATAGCCCATTTGAACCCGTATAAACGGGTTCTGGGCCGGTTTACCTCCCCGAAGGAGACTCCGCCCTTCGACGTAGCCTCCTTCGGGTTCCTCTCCGTCCGTAGACAGAGTTAAACCAAACCGTTCGCTCAGAAAGTGAGCGGCGGACTATATTTAGTCGTCCCCCACGAGGGCGTCATGTGGCACAAGGCCTTTTTAACGTGGGCATTTCCGAGCCATTAGGCTCGGCCAAAAAAATAGCCCATTTGAAACCGTATAAACGGGTTCAGGGCGAGTTTTACCTCCCGAAGGAGACTCCGCCCTTCGGCGTAGCCTCCTTCGGGTTCTCTCGCCCGAAAGCAGATAGTTAAACCGAACCGTTCACTCAGAAAGTGAGCGGAGGACTATATTTAGTCGTCCCCCACGAGGGCGTCATGTGGCACAAGGGCTTTTTAACGTGGGCATTTCCGAGCCATTAGGCTCGGCCAAAAATAGCCCAATTTGAACCCGTATAAACGGGCTGAGGGCCGGTTTACATCCCGAAGGAGACTCCGCCCTTCGGCGTAGCCTCCTTTGGGTTCCTCCCGCCCGAAAGCAGAGAGTTAAACCGAACCGTTCGCTCAGAAAGTGAGCGACGGACTATATTTAGTCGTCCCCCCACGAGGGTGTTATGTGGCACAAGGCCTTTTTAACGTGGGCATTTCCGAGCCATTAGGCTCGGCCAAAAATAGCCCATTTGAAACCGTATAAACGGGTTCAGGGCCGAGTTTACCTCCCCGAAGAAGACTCCGCCCTTCGGCGTAGCCTCCTTCGGGTTCCTCCCGCCTGAAAGCAGAGAGTTAAACCGAACCGTTCGCTCAAAAAATGAGCGGCGGAATATATTTAGTCGTCCCCCGAGGACGTCATGTGGAACGGGAATTTTGCCATTAGGGCTGCCAAAAAACAATTTGTACCCTTTCAGGGCCGTTTTACCTCCCGAAGGAGAATTTCGGCGTAGCTCCTTCGGGTTCCTCCGCCCGAAAGCAGAGAGTCAGCCTCAGAAATGAGCGGCGGACTATATTTAGTCGTCCCCACGAGGGCGTCATGGTATGGCATTTCCAAGGGCAAAAAATTTTAACCCGTAAACGGGTTCAGGGGCCATTAGGAACCGTTCGCTCAAAAAAGGCGGAATATTTTTCGTCCCCCCGAAGGAAGACAGGCCGATTGGGCTCGGCGTACTCCTACCCTTCGGGTTCCTTCGGTTCCTCCTGCCCGAAAGCAGAGAGTTTAACCGAAGCGTTCACTCAGAAAGTGAGCGGCGGACTATATTTAGTCGTCCCCCCACGAGGGCGTCATATGGCACAAGGGCTTTTTAACGTGGGCATTTCGAGCCATTAGGCTCGGCCAAAAAAATAGCCCAATTTGAACCCGTATAAACGGGTTCAGGGCCGTTTTACCTCCCGAAGGAGACTCCGCCCTTCGGCGTAGCCTCCTTCGGGTTCCTCCCGCCCGAAAGCAGAGAGTTAACCGTTCCTCAGAAACCGGACTATATTTTCGCTCACAAAAAAATGAGCGGCGGAATATAAATTTAGTCGTCCCCCGAACGAGGACGTCATGTGGAACAGAAGGAACCAACCGTTTTAAGCGGCGGACTATATTTAGTTCCCCACGAGGGCCATTAGGCTCAAGGGCTTTTTAACGTGGGCAAAAATAGCCCAATTTGAACCCGTATAAACGGGTTCAGGGCCGAGTTTACCTCCCGAAGGAGACTCCGCCTTCGGCGTAGCCTCCTTCGGGTTCCTCCCGCCCGAAAGCAGAGAGTTAAACCGAACCGTTCACTCAGAAAGTGAGCGGCGGACTATATTTAGTCGTCCCCACGAGGGCGTCATGTGGCACAAGGGCTTTTTAACGTGGGCATTTCCGAGCCATTAGGCTCGGCAAAAAATAGCCCAATTTGAACCCGTATAAACGGGTTCAGGGCCGAGTTTACCTCCCGAAGGAGACTCCGCCCTTCGGCGTAGCCTCCTTCGGGTTCCTCCCGCCTGAAAGTCGTCCCCCAGAGAGTTAAACCTTTTTAACGTGGGAACCGTTCACTCAGAAAGTGACCGGCGGACTATATTTAGTCGTCCCCACGAGGGCGTCATATGGAAACAAGGGCTTTTTAACGTGGGCATTTCGAGCGGCCATTAGTCGTCGGCCAAAAAACGTGGGCATTTCGAGCCATTAGGCTCGGCAAAATAGCTTCCAATTTGAACCCGTATAAACGGGTTCAGGGCCGAGTTTTACCTCCCCGAAGGAGACTCCGCCCTTCGGCGTAGCATCCTTCGCGTTCCTCTCCGTCTGTAGACAGAGAGTTGAACTCAACCGTCGCTCAGAAAGTGAGCGGCGGACTATATTTAGTCGTCCCCACGAGGGCGTCATGTGGCACAAGTCCTTTTTAACGTGGGCATTTCCGAGCCATTAGGCTCGGCAAAAAAATAGCCCATTTGAACCCGTATAAACGGGTTCAGGCCGATTACCTCCCGAAGGAGACTCCGCCCTTCGGCGTAGCCTCCTTCGGGTTCCTCCCGCCCGAAAGCAAAGAGTTAAACCGAACCGTTCACTCAGAAAGTGAGCGGCGGACTATATTTAGTCGTCCCCCCACGAGGGCGTCATGTGGCACAAGGGCTTTTTAACGTGGGCATTTCCGAGCCATTAGGCTCGGCCAAAAAATAGCCCAATTTGAACCCGTATAAACGGGCTCAGGGCCGGTTTTACCTCCCCGAAGGAGACTCCGCCCTTCGGCGTAGCCTCCATCGGGTTCCTCCCGCCCGAAAGCAGAGAGTTAAACCGAACCGTTCACTCAGAAAGTGAGCGGCGGAGTATATTTAGTCGTCCCCCCACGAGGGCGTCATGTGGCTCAAGGCCTTTTTAACGTGGGCATTTCCGAGCCATTAGGCTCGGCCAAAAAATAGCCCAATTTGAACCCGTATAAACGGGCTCAGGGCCGGTTTTACCTCCCCGAAGGAGACTCCGCCCTTCGGCGTAGCCTCCTTCGGGTTCCTCCCGCCCGAAAGCAGAGAGTTAAACCGAACCATTCGCTCAGAAAGTGAGCGGCGGACTATATTTAGTCGTCCCCACACGAGGGCGTCATGTGGCACAAGGCCTTTTTAACGTGGGCATTTCCGAGCCATTAGGCTCGGCCAAAAAATAGCCCATTTGAACCCGTATAAACGGGTTCTGGGCCGGTTTTACCTCCCCGAAGGAGACTCCGCCCTTCGACGTAGCCTCCTTCGGGTTCCTCTCCGTCCGTAGACAGAGTTAAACCAAACCGTTCGCTCAGAAAGTGAGCGGCGGACTATATTTAGTCGTCCCCCCACGAGGGCGTCATGTGGCACAAGGCCTTTTTAACGTGGGCATTTCCGAGCCATTAGGCTCGCAAAAAAAATAGCCCATTTGAAACCGTATAAACGGGTTCAGGGCCGGTTTTACCTCCCCGAAGGAGACTCCGCCCTTCGGCGTAGCCTCCTTCGGGTTCCTCTCGCCCGAAAGCAGATAGTTAAACCGAACCGTTCACTCAGAAAGTGAGCGGAGGACTATATTTAGTCGTCCCCCCACGAGGGCGTCATGTGGCACAAGGGCTTTTTAACGTGGGCATTTCCGAGCCATTAGGCTCGGCCAAAAAATAGCCCAATTTGAACCCGTATAAACGGGCTGAGGGCCGGTTTTACATCCCCGAAGGAGACTCCGCCCTTCGGCGTAGCCTCCTTTGGGTTCCTCCCGCCCGAAAGCAGAGAGTTAAACCGAACCGTTCGCTCAGAAAGTGAGCGACGGACTATATTTAGTCGTCCCCCCACGAGGGTGTTATGTGGCACAAGGCCTTTTTAACGTGGGCATTTCCGAGCCATTAGGCTCGGCCAAAAAATAGCCCATTTGAAACCGTATAAACGGGTTCAGGGCCGGTTTTACCTCCTGAAGAAGACTCCGCCCTTCGGCGTAGCCTCCTTCGGGTTCCTCCCGCCCGAAAGCAGAGAGTTAAACCGAACCGTTCGCTCAAAAAAATGAGCGGCGGAATATATTTAGTCGTCCCCCCACGAGGACGTCATGTGGAACAAGGCCTTTTTAACGTGGGAATTTCCGAGCCATTAGGCTCGGCCAAAAAATAGCCCAATTTGTACCCGTATAAACGGGCTCAGGGCCGGTTTTACCTCCCCGAAGGAGACTCCGCCCTTCGGCGTAGCCTCCTTCGGGTTCCTCCCGCCCGAAAGCAGAGAGTTTAACCGAAGCGTTCACTCAGAAAGTGAGCGGCGGACTATATTTAGTCGTCCCCCCACGAGGGCGTCATATGGCACAAGGGCTTTTTAACGTGGGCATTTCCGAGCCATTAGGCTCGGCCAAAAATAGCTTCCAATTTGAACCCGTATAAACGGGTTCAGGGCCGGTTTACCTCCCGAAGGAGACTCCGCCCTTCGGCGTAGCATCCTTCGGGTTCCTCTCCGTCTGTAGACAGAGAGTTGAACTCAACCGTCGCTCAGAAAGTGAGCGGCGGACTATATTTAGTCGTCCCCCCACGAGGGCGTCATGTGGCACAAGTCCTTTTTAACGTGGGCATTTCCGAGCCATTAGGCTCGGCCAAAAAATAGCCCAATTTGAACCCGTATAAACGGGCTCAGGGCCGGTTTTACCTCCCCGAAGGAGACTCCGCCCTTCGGCGTAGCCTCCTTCGGGTTCCTCCCGCCCGAAAGCAGAGAGTTAAACCGAACCGTTCACTCAGAAAGTGAGCGGCGGACTATATTTAGTCGTCCCCCCACGAGGGCGTCATGTGGCACAAGGGCTTTTTAACGTGGGCATTTCCGAGCCATTAGGCTCGGCCAAAAAATAGCCCAATTTGAACCCGTATAAACGGGTTCAGGGCCGGTTTTACCTCCCCGAAGGAGACTCCGCCCTTCGGCGTAGCCTCCTTCGGGTTCCTCCCGCCCGAAAGCAGAGAGTTAAACCGAACCGTTCGCTCAGAAAGTGAGCGGCGGACTATATTTAGTCGTCCCCCCACGAGGGCGTCATGTGGCACAAGGCCTTTTTAACGTGGGCATTTCCGAGCCATTAGGCTCGGCCAAAAAATAGCCCATTTGAACCCGTATAAACGGGTTCAGGGCCAATTTTTCTCCCGAAGGAGACTCCGCCCTTCGGCGTAGCCTCCTTCGGGTTCCTCCCGCCCGAAAGCAGAGAGTTAAACCGAACCGTTCGCTCAAAAAAATGAGCGGCGGAATATATTTAGTCGTCCCCCCACGAGGACGTCATGTGGAACAAGGCCTTTTTAACGTGGGAATTTCCGAGCCATTAGGCTCGGCCAAAAAATAGCCCAATTTGAACCCGTATAAACGGGCTCAGGGCCGGTTTTACCTCCCCGAAGGAGACTCCGCCCTTCGGCGTAGCCTCCTTCGGGTTCCTCCCGCCCGAAAGCAGAGAGTTTAACCGAAGCGTTCACTCAGAAAGTGAGCGGCGGACTATATTTAGTCGTCCCCCCACGAGGGCGTCATATGGCACAAGGGCTTTTTAACGTGGGCATTTCCGAGCCATTAGGCTCGGCCAAAAAATAGCCCAATTTGAACCCGTATAAACGGGTTCAGGGCCGGTTTTACCTCCCCGAAGGAGACTCCGCCCTTCGGCGTAGCATCCTTCGGGTTCCTCTCCGTCTGTAGACAGAGAGTTGAACTCAACCGTCGCTCAGAAAGTGAGCGGCGGACTATATTTAGTCGTCCCCCCACGAGGGCGTCATGTGGCACAAGTCCTTTTTTAACGTGGGCATTTCCGAGCCATTAGGCTCGGCCAAAAATAGCCCAATTTGAACCCGTATAAACGGGCTCAGGGCCAGTTTTACCTCCCGAAGGAGACTCCGCCCTTCGGCGTAGCCTCCTTCGGGTTCCTCCCGCCCGAAAGCAGAGAGTTAAACCGAACCGTTCACTCAGAAAGTGAGCGGCGGACTATATTTAGTCGTCCCCCACGAGAGGGCGTCATGTGGCACAAGGCCTTTTTAACGTGGGCATTTCCGAGCCATTAGGCTCGGCCAAAAAATAGCCCAATTTGAACCCGTATAAACGGGCTCAGGGCCGGTTTTACCTCCCCGAAGGAGACTCCGCCCTTCGGCGTAGCCTCCTTCGGGTTCCTCCCGCCCGAAAGCAGAGAGTTAAACCGAACCGTTCACTCAGAAAGTGAGCGGCGGACTATATTTAGTCGTCCCCCCACGAGGGCGTCATGTGGCACAAGTGCTTTTTAACGTGGGCATTTCCGAGCCATTAGGCTCGGCCAAAAAATAGCCCAATTTGAACCCGTATAAACGGGCTCAGGGCCGGTTTTACCTCCCCGAAGGAGACTCCGCCCTTCGGCGTAGCCTCCTTCGGGTTCCTCCCGCCCGAAAGCAGAGAGTTAAACCGAACCGTTCGCTCAGAAAGTGAGCGGCGGACTATATTTAGTCGTCCCCCCACGAGGGCGTCATGTGGCACAAGGCCTTTTTAACGTGGGCATTTCCGAGCCATTAGGCTCGGCCAAAAAATAGCCCAATTTGAACCCGTATAAACGGGCTCAGGGCCGTTTACCTCCCGAAGGAGACTCCGCCCTTCGGCGTAGCCTCCTTCGGGTTCCTCCCGCCCGAAAGCAGAGAGTTAAACCGAACCGTTCACTCAGAAAGTGAGCGGCGGACTATATTTAGTCGTCCCCACGAGGGCGTCATGTGGCACAAGTGCTTTTTAACGTGGGCATTTCCGAGCCATTAGGCTCGGCCAAAATAGCCCAATTTGAACCCGTATAAACGGGCTCAGGGCCGGTTTTACCTCCCGAAGGAGACTCCGCCCTTCGGCGTAGCCTCCTTTAGGTTCCTCTCGCCCGAAAGCAGAGAGTTAAACCGAACCGTTCGCTCAGAAAGTGAGCGGCGGACTATATTTAGTCGTCCCCCCACGAGGGCATCATGTGGCACAAGGCCTTTTTAACGTGGGCATTTCGGAGCCATTAGGCTCGGCCAAAAATAACCCATTTGAAACCCGTATAAACGGGCTCAGGGCCGAGTTTTACCTCCCCGAAGGAGACTCCGCCCTTCGGCGTAGCCTCCTTCGGGTTCCTCCCGCCCGAAAGCAGAGAGTTAAACCGAACCGTTCACTCAGAAAGTGAGCGGCGGACAATATTCAGTCACCCCCACGAGGGGTGTCATGTGGCACAAGGCCTTTTTAACGTGGGAATTCGGAGCCATTAGGCTCGCCAAAAATAGCCCATTTGAACCCGTATAAACGGGTTCTGGGCCGGTTTTACCTCCCGAAGGAGACTCCGCCCTTCGACGTAGCCTCCTTCGGGTTCCTCTCCGTCCGTAGACAGAGTTAAACCAAACCGTTCGCTCAGAAATTGAGCGGCGGACTATATTTAGTCGTCCCCACGAGGGGCGTCATGTGGCACAAGGCCTTTTTAACTTGGGCATTTCCGAGCCATTAGGCTCGGCCAAAAAATAGCCCATTTGAAACCGTATAAACGGGTTCAGGGCCGAGTTTTACCTCCCGAAGGAGACTCCGCCCTTCGGCGTAGCCTCCTTCGGGTTTCCTCGCCCGAAAGCAGAGAGTTAAACCGATCCGTTCACTCAGAAAGTGAGCGGCGGACTATATTTAGTCGTCCCCCACGAGGGCGTCATGTGGCACAAGGCCTTTTTAACGTGGGCATTTCCGAGCCATTAGGCTCGGCCAAAAATAGCCCATTTGAACCCGTATAAACGGGTTCAGGGCCGGTTTTACCTCCCCGAAGGAGACTCCGCCTTCGGCGTAGCCTCTTTCGGGTTCATCCCGCCCGAAAGCAGAGAGTTAAACCGAACCGTTCGCTCAGAAAGTGAGCGGCGGACTATATTTAGTCGTCCCCCACGAGGGCGTCATGTGGCACAAGGCCTTTTTAACGTGGGCATTTCCGAGCCATTAGGCTCGGCCAAAAATAGCCCATTTGAACCCGTATAAACGGGTTCAGGGCCGATTTACCTCCCCGAAGGAGACTCCGCCCTTCGGCGTAGCCTCCTTCGGGTTACTCCCGCCCGAAAGCAGAGAGTTAAACCGAACCGTTCGCTCAGAAAGTGAGCGGCAGACTATATTTAGTCGTCCCCCACGAGGGCGTCATGTGGCACAAGGCCTTTTTAACGTGGGCTTTCCGAGCCATTAGGCTCGGCCAAAAATAGCCCATTTGAAACC
>CAHIKZ030000583.1:230000-252500 GCA_903632075.3 Acanthosepion pharaonis
CGTTTATGATCGATTTACTCACGATATTTCTGTTAAGCATGGACAGTTATTAAACATCCCTTTGCTCAATGTAGAGAATTCCTGTGAGTTATCATTTATCATTTCTAAGATGCAGCAGTAAAGGCCTCCATGTAACAATTGGACAATTTAGTCTTTACACAATTTGGACAATTCTACTGCTGCACTGTATATATATATATATATATATATATATATATATATATATATATATATATATATATATATATATAATTGAATAAATATATATATATATATATATATATATATATATATTCGTGAACATGAAACGATTATGATAAAATAAGCAGACATAATATTTGTAATTTAGTCAATCAGACAAATATAGTATATATATATATATATATATATATATATATATATATATATATATAATGTTTCTCATCAGAATAAAACATTATCTTGAATATTGGCTGTTTCAAATGCAAAATATTTTTACACCTATGTTTTTCCTTAGGAAAATACCCAAATCATGAAAAACGATATTAATTTATTAATTTGAGTGTGAATATGAAAAGATTATGATAAAAATATGCAGACATAATGCTTGTACTTTATTCAATCAGACATGTTTAATATATATATATATATATATATATATATATATATATATATATATATATATATACACACAGATATATTTTATATATATATATACACAGATATATATATATATATATATACATATATATATATACACACAGATATATATATATATATATATATATATATATATATATATATATATATAGTGCGTAAGTTACTTGAGGATATGTGATTGTATGTCTTTATTTATGGAACGATCAATGTGGTCTGATATGTTCATCACATCAATTGTGAAGTGTCAGCTGACGCACAGTAATAAACTGCATATCTGTCATTTTTGTGACACGCAGTTAATCACAGTGATATAGAAATTAACACGTTTTTTGAAAGTCGCCACCTCGTTTGTGAATAAAGTTCGAAGGGATAGGAACCCTCCAGTGGGGATCTCTCCCGTGTAGCTAAGTGGGAAAATCATTCACATCGTGTGGACAGTATCAGGACACCACAATTCGTAAAGATTGTGTTGAACTTTATAGAAATATCTCCTGGAACGTCAATGAGGGACATTTCCATTGATCTCCAGGTGTACGAATGCAATTTAATACATATCCTAAGTTAAGAGGAAAAGACAGTTCATGCCAGCACACAAACAGAAGAACAACGGTTACTCCGGACAAAAGAATTACTGAGCAAGTTTAAACATCCAGAGATATATTGCATGGCCTTTTTTTTTCAGATGTAAAAAATCAACCAGTGTTACAAAGTAAACAAGAGAAATGACAGAAGGTTATCTGTGGATCCCTTTCATCTATCTCTCTGTTATACACTCTATGCTTTCTGCTACTGTGGATTTGAGGTTGCTCCACAATCTCCGCATTTATAAAATCCATGGAAGAGTTTTCTCAAATATTATGTACTTCTTATCAGGTAGGTCCATGGAAAGATTTAGCAGAAGATAACTACTTCTTCAAAACCCATGATGCAAGTGTAGGCGTTTGCCAATTTTTATTTTACTCGAAGTCTCTTCCTTCATCTTTAAATATAAGATTGGACATCGACGAAAAAAACTAGTTGCGACTGTGCTTTATGCTTGAAAGCCATCTTCAGGACATATGTTGGGAGGTAGTTCGAATATTCATATATGCTTTTCTTGTGTAAATTTTGAAATCCACTACTCGCTTTAATATTAAATCGAGTTCGGAAATAGTTGAATAATTTTCCCCGCTGAAAGAGAAGCAATTTCAGTCGGAGCATTTTTGTATATATATATCTTTTTTAATCTTAGAAAAATAGCTGTTCTTTGATTAAAAATGTATAGATCTGTTTGTACTTTAATGATGAATCTTTGTTGAAAAATGAAGAAAACCTATTTTATCAGACAATTTCTCTATCTTGCTATATCTTCTTAAAATAAAACACTTAAAAATGTATATATATATATATATATATATATATATATATATATATATATATATATACTTTTGTTATTTTGTAAATAAACCTTTTCTTAAAAAGAATCTCCGACGCAGATTGCACTAATGTAAGTCCAGTTTCGATCGTGACATTTACAAACAAATTGGGGAGCGATTTCAAACAGTATCGATTTCATGAACAGGACCAATCGATTTCTTAAAGATATTTTTCGATTCCACAAAGTATAGTGGTTGTCTAAGGAAGATCTAAAGAATCCTAACGTAATAAATTTATGTCAGAAATTCAAATTCTTGTTTTTATGGGAATCCCAATCTATAGAATTATTATAAAATTTTCGTAATCTTCAGCTTTTTTTTCAGAAAATAATAACCTATTTTAGAATCAACTATTATTTCTGATCTAATGTATTTAAACCGTCTTTACATCAGTCAAAATAGCAACCCAAAATATCTATCCATTTCTGCCAAAGGCTTACAAGTTTGTTTATGTCTTTACAATAAAACCCTTAATATTTGGGAGCCAAGAAATCTTCGAATACAGCTACTGCGTCTTCATTTCAATGTGATCTCCTTTGGCTAAAAAAATGCAAAGATACGTGAACAAGAGTCAATGGGCGAGACGTCAGGTGAATATGGTGGATGTGAGAAAGTATGGTACTGCAAGCCGGCGTTTTTCTGCACTGTCATCAAGGCAACATGTGAAAGTGCTTTGTCATACAGCAGAATTGAATCACGATGATTAACCAATACCGGTCGTATTTTGCTAAATTGCATTTCACCCAGTTGCTGGCATTAATCTAAAGCGGCGATATTCTGGTTAGCTTCAAGAAATCTGTAATTCATGACAGAAATGATAGACTATCAGACAGTTACCATAATCTTCTGTTGGTTCAATTTCTGTGCCTGAAAGTGTTTGGGTTCATCAAGATGAAGCTAGGGCCTTCTACGATTGTCATTAACAAGCATTTCCGTTTATAAGGCACTATTCGATGGATGGCTGCATATTCGCAGATGCAGAATCGAACATACTTCAAAAGGTCAAACTTTTTGAATTTCATTGTGTTCCTGTGGAACCCATTTATCGAGTTTCCTCACCTTGCCAATTTTCTTGGGATGGTCTAATTTTGTTGAAATGCTGACATTCCTTATCTTAGACATTTCTCTGATAATTTGAAGTAGGTTTTCTTAGACTAGGGTTTTCAGACGTTGATTGCCAATTGCAAATCGACGTCTGGTACCACGTTGATGTTCGACTCATTTCCCACCGTAGAATTTTGTTAAAAAACGACGTACTGTCTAATCACATGTGGTTCCTTCAACCCCATGTTCTCTTAATATCTGCAGCAGCAGGAGAACCATTTTAACCAAGAATGCATTCATTCCCAATAAGGAAACATGTCTCTTCTTTTCTCCATTTTCAAATTGAGGGATACATTATGCTTTGAATTAAATTCTGAAAGAGATTGATATTAAATTAACAAAGGGGACATTAAAAATGAGTAATATATTATAATGCAACTATTATAAAATTTTAGAACACAAAAGATTCATTCTAAAATCGGACATTATTTTCTGAACAACCAAACAAGGGAGATATTGTAAAATTATCAAAGAGGACACTTTAAACATTACTAATATTTTTCTGCAACTATTAAAATAATATATTAGAACGTGATTAAAGGGTTTATTCTAAAATCGGGACACTATTTTCCGAACAGCCTACAGGTTAACTTCTAAAAGAGACTGATATAAAATTAACAGAGAGGATGTTAACCATGTTCACCATAGTCTATGAATATAGAATATAGCGCAGTACGTAATCGGTTCAATGAAACAACGTTAAAGATTAATACTCACGAGTCAGACACTCTACTGAATCAAGCTATATTGCCAATACCACCAGCAGCTGTAATTCTTCAGTCTTCGATATCAAAGGCTGGCAATGCATATTCGGAAAAAACAAAACATGGCCGCCTTTATACACGTCTCATTGAATATTTTGAGCCTTCTGATTGCTTAACTCTTCTATGCTGAACTATAAAATGGGTCAGCTCATTTTGGCTAGCTCACTAGTACACCGAATACCCGAAAATTCTAACAGAGGAATAAGTAATATATTTTTTGCAATTATTATTATAATAATATGTTAGAATACAATTAAAACACTATTTACGTTATTCGGAATATTGTCTTCATCTTTGTCGACATATTTATTACAATGTTTCGGGCGTTGTACGTTCCGGCATTCTTCAGGTGGTTGGAATGTCGAACTGAACACTTTATTTACTGTGCCATGTGTCCTCGAGGATAAAGGCATTAGATAGATCCAGTGAGAGGAACCAAAGTGTGTGAGTTCAATACCCAGTTAAGGCAGTGGAGAACTTGGAGAGGGAATTAACAGGAGATAACTGATAACTGGCATCTATTAAACATAGCACATGAAACAGTCTACCCAAGTGGGCAAATTTCGACATTTCAACCACCTGAAGAAGGCCGGAGCGTACAACGGCCGAAACGTTGTAATAAATATGGCGACAAAAATGAGAACAATAATCCGAATAATGTAAATTGTGTACATAATATCTCATCTCAGAAATATAGCCAGATACTGAAGAAGGCCGGAGCGTACAACCTCCGAAACGTTGTAATAAATATGGCAATAAAGCTGAGGACAATTGTCCGAATAATGTAAATAGGGTACATCATAACTCATCTCAGAAATATAGACACAATTAAAGCATGTATTCAAAAGCCTGGCATTATTTTACGAACAAACTGATCAGTTACATTTTTAAAGAGAATGATATACAATTAACAACGCGGAAACTTTAATCATTAGGAATAAGTATTATATTTTTGTGCAACTATTATAATATTATATAAGAAGACAAAATTCGGACATTAATTTCCGAACATGTTAATACCAAATGTTATGAGCATTTGCATAATAAAGAAATCTTCTCCAAATTTCAATACAAACGTTCTTATCAGATCACGAACCTTCTTTTCTCGTGTACCAAAACCATTCAAGACGTTAGCGAACTTAGTTCTACATGTAAGCTTAAGGTCACTTCACATTGAAAAACCGGTTCCCGTTCGATCACAAGAGTTAAGAAACGTCGAACCTCGTCTGCACACAGATGGGTAACCTCTTGTGAATGACAGGTGCTATAGGCTTGAATGCGCAGCTGGTGTAATGGAGACTATATCAGAATTGTTAATCGGACAGCAGAGTTCAAATTTCCGTGTGGTTCGGTATATTCACTACGGGCAAATACTTTCGGGAAAGGTATAAATCCACCTACTCTCCCACAACTATGGGTTAATTAATAAGACTTGTATTACTGAACCTTTGTTATCTCTAAGAAAGGAAAATTATTACCATCTAAAAGAGTTTTCTGGATTTACATAAACAAATCAATCAATCAATTGGCACACCAACCGTTCCTATCAGTATTGATATTTTTACATTTATTGTACTGAATGCAATTAAAATAATTATTTTAAATCGGACATTATTTTCCGAACTACAGGTTAACTTCTAAAAGAGATTGATATAAAATTAACAAAGAGGAAACTTTAATCACTAAAAAATTGCAACTATTACAATAATATATTAGAACACAATTAAAGGCTTATTTTAAAATTTGACATTATTTCCCGGAAAACATAATATTATTTTCCAGTGTACACACAAGATGCGTCACGTATTTGAGAACACTATTCTGAACGGGATTGATAAAAAAAATTAACAAAGAGGACATTTTAATCATTAGGAATAAGTAATATATTTTGTGCAACTATTAAAATAATATATTAGAACTGAATTAAATTGTTTCTTCTAAAACTGGGCATTATTTTCTGAATAAACTTACAAGGTAAATTCTGAAAGAGATTGATATAAAACTAACAAAGATGAATATCGTTGATAAGGATAGCGTTTGAGATCGTCAACTTTCAATTTTCCGGAGCGATGGCCATACGATGTGTTATGTTCCTTTTTACTACCGCTACACTCTACTCTACAGACTACGGTCGTGACTGCTCTCGCCTTTGGTGGAAAGGTTTTCATAATCAGATTTTTGAATGATGAAATAGCTTTCTCATCTTTCATCAAAAGGTGGCAATATATAATTGTATAATTGTGTATTTGGGCAGTATTACAAGTACTTTTGAAGACAACTGGCAAGGAACTGCGATTAAGATATTTATTAATATTTTCCTTGACGATCTACCTGATATCGTAGGTTCCCAAGTAGGCATCTATACGGAGGACACTACTATTTATTCCTGCCTCAGAAACAATTCCAGTGTCGCTGACAAAACTAACCTGGCCCTTTGTCTTGAAAACGATCTCCAATCTGTTGTGGACTGGGGCAGTAATTAGCTGGTTAACTTTAATGAATCAAAAACAAAACTGCTCTCTATTACTCACCCTAGAGAGCCATCCCTGCCTCACATTAGAATGTCTGAAGTTCAACTCCACGAGAGCACCTGTTTGCGACTGATCGGTCTCACATTATCTACTGACCTGAGATGGAACAAATACTTTGAGTCAATAGCTTCGTCCACCGCAAGAAAATATTGGCTCCCTGTGCCACGCCAGGAAAATTTTCTCGCCGGAGTCGATCCTTCAAATCTCGCCTGTGGTTTAAAGGTCGTTTTATGATCAGATTTTTGAATGATGAAATAGCATTCAAATTTTCACCAAAAGTTGGTAATGTTGGTTTAGGATGATAAAATAAATCATCTCTATTTCAGGGATGAAGAAATATCCTTACTTTCGATAACCGCTGGTTGCATGGTTATTTTTAGCATGATGAAATATTATCAGCATTCTGGGTCATAGCCCAATACTTAACATTAAATAGTCCTTGATATGATAGATAAACTGAATCATCCAAACCAAATTACATCCATGTCTTACCAATTTAACGAAGAACAATGAAAGCGTAACGTACATAAGAAGAGAGGCGATTGTTAAGGAAAGATGATTACGCAAATAATGCTCGGATTATTATTATATAGTTTAATGAATTCCAAGATTATACATCAGAAGTTGTAACGTAAGTGTAATGTCCATATACAAGAATTAAGCGACGGAAGATAAAAACTTTTCTCATAGTTTAAAGAAAAGAAAACCTTAAACTAGATTTAATAGAAATGACCTGTTAGTAGAAGAATGATGCGACACGCTGACGGCTTTGAAATGTGCAATAGTCATTAAATTATCGAGTGGAATACTTTAAAACGAGAAATCTGAATTAAATTTCATCATCAAGACGAAGACATGATAGCAAAATCCATTAATTCCTTTATGGCATCATAATGAAATATTGAGCTCATAAAAGTATTTTTAGAATTACTTTCGCGCAATTTATTTGAAAATTGGCTAATTAAAATGGAAACGCGTACACAATAAATTTCGCGGATGATAGGGACGGATAAAAGAAAGCGTGTGTGATTTTAGTCAGGAATAGAGAAGGAAAGTGAGGGAGATATAGTTCGTGAGAGACAGACAAGAAAACTAGATATTAATAGACAGAGAGATAAAGTAATATGGAGAATATATTATATATATATATATATATATATATATATATATATATATATATATATAATTGTATAATTGTGTATTGGGCAGTATTTCTTCTTTAGTACAAGTACTTTTGAAGACAACTGACAAGGCACTGCGATTAAACTATTTATTAATATTTTCTTGAATTAATACAAGTAATTTCATTCCTTCTGTAGACTATAAAATCTGTCAAATTATATATATATATATATATATATATATATATATATATATTATGAGATAGACAGAATGATATATATATATATATATGTATATATATATATATATAAATATTATGAGATAGATAGAATATATATATATATATATATATATATATATATATATATATATATATATATGTATGTATATATATTATGAGATAGATGATGCGTTCTCACACGTGATGCGACTGAATATGTAATATTATTTAATATTTAATCGTATCTAACACATTCTTTTTTAACATATCTATATTTTTATCTATCTATACAGTATATCTTCGTATATTTAATTTAATTTCGGGTGTAAATAAAGGCAAAATATTATCCAACTTTTGAGTACTTTTATTAAGCTGTCCCTCTGCCTAATCTTTCGGCTCACATGAGACATAATCACAGGGATTGTATGGCCATTTCAACAACGATATTGACTATCAAATATGATGATTTCTTATGTCTACTTAGAAGTTTGTTATGCGACGATAACGGTCGCGGAATAGAAGTTTTGATCGTAAATTCGTGATGCGGTGCTATGGCGTCGTACCCTCCACAGAACGCATCAGCTATCTCATTATATTTCTTTACACACAAACACACACACACACACACACACACACGCACACACACACACATATATATATATATATATATATAAATATATATATATATATATATCAATCTGTTTCTTTCTTTCTCTCTCATCCTATTTCTTATATGTGTATATATTTATATAAATAATCTGTTTCTTTCCTTCCTGTTTTATTCCTTATATATTTATATATATATATATATATATATATATATATATATATATATATTATTCTGTTTCTATCTATCACATTGTTTTTTAAAATAACTATCTCTATATTTAACTATACAGTATATCTATCTATTTATCTATCTGTATATATATATTTATCGATCTATCTATATATATATATATATATATATATATATATATATATATATATTTTATTCGAAAATTATAACATAAATATGTTATAAAATCACTACAATAATAGCTATTTTGTTTTGACACGTGATTGTGTAGATTAAACACCATCACTTGATAAGACACCAGAAGTGTTGAAACAAAATGGATATATTTGTAGTGTAGTGACTTTATAACATTTTATGTTAGAATTTTCGAATAAATAATTATATTTGCTCTACTCTGTATTGCATACTCTTTTTGTATTTTTTGGTTATTGGAATTTATTCCATATACAACAATGCTATACTGATATTCATACATGTTGACTAAGTGAAGTTACGAATGTGAATTTGTGACACTTTTAGCTCAACACATCGATATGTTGCCCTTAGAACATGCCCCTGGCTGCAGACCATTAGAATGGTCGATTCTTTGATACAAAGATTTTTGCAAAACGTTACATGGTTACACGAACACGGTATTCTGGAAAACCAAAGCAGCATAAGGTGGCGGCTTATATTCTAAGTTGGAGATGGAAGGACCGAGAAAACAGGACCAATATGCAGAGGGCATCATCAAAACTCAGAGAACGAGATGCAGCCTTCATACCCAGCAACCGACAAACACACAGCTGCAGCATGTGATGGAAAAAACCCAAAGACTAGACCAGGGACCGGTATCCTTTTGGGGAGAGCGGGCCAGAAATCTGTGCAGGTTTTTGGAGGCGAACCATGATATCAAATATGCTATAATAAATTGTCACGTTTTCAGACGGCTCTGTTGTGAAGTCTGCCTCAGGAGGTTTGAAAAAAAATCAATCAAATTATTTACACTGTGTTCCTTATTTTACTTCAGGAATAACAGGATGCGAAACACAAATAAAAAAATCAAATATACTTCCTGGGACGAATGTGTCACAGGTCCGTATGTGGCCCGGATGTAGCTCCGGTTCGGATATGACCCAGGAGCGGTATTTTGCTGACCCAATGACAACTAGCATATGGCATTTGCTTCATTGTCTTTAAGAGAAAAGTATGCCAAAGAAAATACGTATTCTCTATCGTTACCAATGGTGGGTGCTGAAGCCGATGAAACTGTATGGATTTCGAGAACCATTTTCATGGTAAGCTATCTGCTCCAGAATTTTAAAAAGACGGGATACAATCCTCTCTGCGTCAAAACTAAAAGTTTACGCAAACTCAATTTCCCTTTCCATTGAAAGTTGGAAAGCACACCTAACAATTACTAAACACCACCTGCCGTAACTGCAACAGGCAAATATATCCCTCTAAAATGTTTCTTTGGGATATAAATTTTGAATTTTTACACTGAAATTAATATATAATAATAAAATAGTAACAGAAATTCTATATTCTATTTATGCTACAGATCGCATCGCGTCCAACAGCTGATACATGAAGTTAAATACTGACCGAAGCGCCGGTCAAGTTAAACGGTCATTCTGCCAACTAGATATGCTATGCTCGACATCTGTATACTGCGGCCCAACTTTATTTACCAGTAGGCCTAAGTTTTTGCCCATAGTAGCCGACCTTATACTTGGGGGTCTGCCTATACGGTACGTATAGGCCTAACTCAGAATTCTAAGCTAATATTCTTAAGATCTTCTTGTAAGTCAGTTCGAATAGTACGCCGCAATTTACGAGAAGTGATTGCAGTTTTCAATTTATACTATTACTCACCAATTACAATTCCCATGATCCACTAAACGTAGAGGATTAGTGAATGTCATTGTTGTAGATCAGGTGTGTTATTCGAAGAGGAGCAGATACGATAAGGTGAATATGCATGAGGGCCAAACATTCTTCTTGGCATTCTTTGAACCATTAAACTTATATGAAAATGCATTACGTGTATATATATATATATATATATATATATATATATATATATATATATATATATATATATTTATATATATATATATATATATATATATATATATATATATATATATATATATATATATATATATATATATATATCCTCGTGAAAGACAATTTATAAAACTTCTATTTTGATATGCTGACCTTAGAAAAAGGAATTTTAGGCAAATGTGCCTTATAAAGAAAATAATGGGATTCATTTTAAGACAGGGTAACAAAGACTAATAACGTTTCGTCGGTTTTAAACGAATAATCTGTAAGAGCCCTTAAGAAAGACATTAGTCGATAAGAATAGAGTTGTTTGTAAATCGAATAAATAAACCCCTCATTATAAGAGACGCACGGTACATCAAACAGCTCTACCTCACCATCAACCTCACCTTCTTTAACAATGGTAACGGAGTGCTGAAAGTCTTTTTTAAAATAGAAAGTCGCCCTCGTGAATTACAACCATAGCCAACACGTTAGGGCTCGGAATCGCTGCTACTGTAATTCACAAGCAATACATTCCCACAGTCAAAACCTGAAAATAAATAAACTACACAAAAATCAACCTCCTTGAAAATGAGTAAAAGAGCGGCCGAAAGCGCTTGGGCCAATCGACAATATGGAAAGTGTTTCTAATCGCTGTCTCCGGCCAATCGGAATAACCCTAAAATGAGAGTAATGCTAGTAAATCAGGAGGGTGTGGGAGAATTAGGAGCAGAAAGAGAAAAGAGTAATCAGCTGGAGAGTAAATAGTTGTTACAGAGTGTTAAACAATTAATCTCTTAAAAGTTTGGTTAAATGTGTTTGAATTCTGGAAATATGTGCACAATTAATTATTTGTAAGAATATAATAAAGTTACTTTCTTCTGGTTTATTTCATTTAAATGTATTCAGTAATATTTCTCATTTATCACTCCCGGTAAAATATAAACTGGTTCCAGTAACATATTATCTGTTCTAAAAATTACCATAATCCATGTTGTTCGAAATAGACTGATGTTTTATTTTTTTTCAATTATCTTCACCGCATGCAAGGCAATAAAGCCACTAAGACAGAAGAAGTCACATTATGTGGAAAATTTAGAAAAAGAAACATTAATAATAAGCGAAAAGAGAGAGAGTAATTATGAGAACGGTACTTCCTATGTATTCTTCAAACGAAGGAAAAAGCTCACGCTCACGTTTTGGGTATTCTCTTCGGAGTATCCATGCTTAGGAGATTTGGCGACCAAGTTATCATTTCGAAAATGTTGTTCAGTTCGTCAGACTCGTGGTTATTTTGACATCATTTAGAATATTTCACATGTCATTTAAATTCTTAAAGATTAAAGTAGGCTGGAAAGGATTGAGTGGGAGGGCGTTCCACAAGCTAGAAGTAAGAGATAAGAAAGTATTAGCGTAGAATTTACGGCTGCATTTAGTCAGCTCAACTGTAAATTGATGAGATGTCTTTAAAAAGTACAAGCTTTCGCTTCAAGCCACGAGGCTCAATAAAGTAAACAGATATTTTAAAAGCAGCTGTGAAATGATTTATACAGTTGGCATCTAACCCAATATTAGCTCATTTATATAGCATGATCATAAAATCATATGATAATAACACTGTTTCTTTATGATCGGAATCCATTGCTAATGGATGTTTTCTGCCAGAGAGCTATCCAATATTCTAACTCACACTTAAGAATTATTTATAAAATAAATTAATGTCAGAGAAACGGTTTCTCGTATTGTGATGGGTGTTTAGAAATGTTTAATCTTAGGGCATGAAGCCAAAATAAGTGAGAGCGTGTTGTATCGATTAGTTCATAAATCAACCAGTTTCAATTGTTTCGCTAACAAAGTCGATATTGCTGACAATGACAAATAAAACGTAAGTGGCTATCATTGAACATATTCTATTGTCGTATATATATATATATATATATATATATATATATATATTTTCATATTTATCTCCGGTCTTTACTCGGAACGCCCGGATATCTTCGTTGTTGGATTCGTCTGCTTTTTGAATAAAATATTAGGCACCGGGACGTTAGCGAGAAGATTAAGTCCCGCACAAATGTTTTTGGATAAATTATTTATACTGCCTTTGCCCATTGCTTTTTATAGTTCTAACGATATCAACAGAAGCTAAAGGGAAATAGTGTGTAAGTTCGAACCTTAGTGTGTAAAGAACTATATTATACTTCTAAATGTAACGCCAGATAGAAGAGATTACGATAGGACTCTACTCCTCAGTTTGACGATAAACTACACTACGTAGCAAGGCCTGTGATACGGAAATTGGAGGTTTTTAGGCGCGTGGAACTACCTCTCAGTTGCAGGTCTACTATAACCAAGAGGGGTAGCAACTGTTAGGGTCCCAGGTAAGGGTAAATATTAAGTCCCCCCAAAAACCTATGGAAGTATAAAAATATATTATTATAGTAAAATTCCAGCTATACATTTTGAGTAAATTGACACACAATACATAATTATCGTAAAAATACAGCAATATATTTTATCGTAAAAAACCCACAATATATTATTATACTAAAAATACCAGCAATAAATTTTTATATTAAAATGACCAATACATAATTATAGTAAAAATATCAACAAAACATTTTTTATTCTAAAATGACAAACAATATATAGTTATAATAAAATGGGAAACTGTTATGTGGTCCACCCCTTTTTCATACAAGTGGACTCGACCAGTGTGTATTTGTACTGCTGCCGGTGAATACTCGCGAGGTAGAGTAATAGAGAGAGTAAGAGGGTGAGGTAACCGCTTTGTATGAGTCACAGTTGCGAGAACGTAAACTCAGAAGGAAGTCCTACTTCGATACTGAATTTCTCAGACTATATATAGAATTTTATTGCCACTAACTGCATTTCTGGATCTACTAACCGTATTACCAATTGTATTATTACGTCAATACATTTATTTGCTATATTTCATTCCTGCGTTTGTCATTCATTTGCGACCGGATTTCATACTGGAATCCACAACAGAAATGAAAATGAATCGATAGAGAAATGGGAAATCACAGGTTGGAAAATAACCAAAGGTATTCTAAAAGAAACTCAAAATTTCTTCTTTAAATTTAATTCATTCCTGCGTTTGTCATTCATTGGAGACCGGATTTCATCTCGGAATCCACAACAGAAACAAAACACTATTATAGTAAAAATACCAGCAACATATTTTTATACAAAAGAATTACCAACAGTATATATTTATAGTAAAATTACCAACAACAGACATGTCATAAAGAAATTTAACGACTTCACCCAAATCCGTTTAAAATACTACCAAAAAATAAATATGGACTCTTTCATTGCATTAATCCATATTATATTTTAAAGAAATCACACTGTATTTCAAAATATAGGTCTAACAAAATTACTACATAAGACACATATGCCTCTAGAAATTATTTCCACGCAAACATGTTTATATATCATTTGAACGTCATTGGCTGTCGTTATAGCTTTAGTAAGGTACAGAGCGTAGAAGTGCTAAAATCGTACTTCTTCGTCAAATCGACTATACTTACACCTTGGTCAAGTTTTTCCATAATTTATTTCTTTAATTAAATGCTCAAGATACGCTGCTCCTTCTCAGCACAGTTTTTGCATTCATTTTCTTCGAAAACAAAATTGGAAATCAAAGTTTTGCAATACATATGCAAGCTCAAATGCGAGCACAACACTGATGCAACCACTGCAAGTTAACCGGTTAATGTGAAGGAGAAACACACGGGATGCAATGGAGTTTCTGAAGCGGGCTTGTAACCCGAATTATCTCTGAACTTAAAGCGAAAAATTGACCCAGCGACGGCTCATATCTTGAAAAACGTTTAGAGTCTCGTAAGTCAACCTAACCGCGTATATAAATTCAAATATCAGAGCGAAGTTGAATACTTAGAACGAAACAATCACCACCAACTTTAAAGTCGAAGGGGTCAGCCCGTTCCTGCCAGCATAACACTGGGTAGCTTGATTCTCTCTTTACGAGTATTTCAATCTGTTTATGTCTCAGCCAAATGCCAACTTATGCTTGACAACCAAGACTATGTCAACAAATATGTGAATAATTCTTTCACAGTTTTGATCGCTATTTACGCTTTCTTCCAGCGGTCCAAATTAAGATACATCAACCGAATCTGCGCAAACAGCAGAAGCATTTCACTCGTCTCTCAATCTTTTTATTAAGTTCGTGAGTATTATTTTCATGCTATACTCACTTGGAAGAAATTAATTTTGTTCGTACATTTATTTTATGAATAAATATATTTTGTTTTTCACAATTTTACCTCCTCATTTTCTTATTTCTGCTGTGTGAATTTTCCATTTCTTTGTTCGCGCCATTAATTTTGCCAACGCGTTCCTTTTGACAAAATGTTGACTGAAAGGTTTCCTAAAGGTAAATTACCCACGTGTATCTATGTGCTGTAGAATCACGTCCTCGTTCTTATATATATATATATATATATATATATATATATATATATATATATATATATATATATAATATATATATATATATATATATATATATATATATATATATAATTGTTTATTCGAAAATTATAACATAAAATATGTTATAAAATCACTACATAAATGGACAGTTTATTATTTAAATAATTTTATAATATTAAACTTAATACAGATTCAAGTGAAAATTCAAAATTGGTAATTTTTAATTTTAAAATTTATAGTATAATTTAATATTTATTAGTTAGAATAATTTATATTTTAGTCTAACTTCAACATTAAGGCATTAAATAATTATTATAACCTTAGTACGTTGTCAAGTTTTTTGAATTCTCATATACTTGTATTTAATTGGACATTCCAGCATATCTAACAGCATTTCCCCTTGCGAGGGATGTTTGATGAATCTTTTAAAACCCATTATACTACATTCAACACCATCAATCGCTAAGACACCAGAAGTGTTGAAATAAAATTGCGAATTTTATTGATTTTATAAAATATTGATGTTATAATTTTCGAATAAATAACTATAGTTGCGCTACTGTATTGAGCACTCTTTTAAAAATATTATTAGTTGGTTATTTGAATTCATTCCATTTACAACCAACTTGTATATATATATATTATATATATATATATATATATATATATATATATATATATATATATATATAACCCAAGTATAGGATTGGTCTAGACGGAATAAAATTTCCAACAACCAAAAACGCTATTCATAAAGGACAGCTCAATAACATCCATGTTATAACATCACAACAAATATAGCCATTTTGTTTCAACACTTTACTTGAAAGACACTAGAAGTGTTGAAACAAATTGACTATATTTGTTGTGATGGTAGAACTAGGATATGTATATATATATAAGTGAACATTGAAGTCAACACTCAGAGGCGACGGGCTGCTCATGCTGAGCGCAATCGTCAAGTTTTGCCTTCAATATTCACTTTTATATTTATATTTAAATACGATATTGAGCACTTTATCCCATAAATGTAGCACACCTTAAAACAATATTTCTTCATAAATATATATATATATATATATATATATATATATATATATATATATAGAGAGAGAGAGAGAGGCAGAGACACAGAGAGAGAGAGAGAGAGATAGACAGGGAGAGAATACAGATGTATTTGTCTAGATTGAAAAAAAAAATATTCTTTCAAAAAATACATCCTTTAAAAAATTTTGAAACTGCCATATTCTCTCGTGTCGTGCGCATGTCTAAACGTGGCAACATTAGCATAGCCTAGTCCGATGAAATCCTAAGGAATCAAACGCGTCACAGAAACCTTTTTCAAAGTGTTTAACTATTTATCTGAATATTGCTTGATGTTATTTAAAATCGTACAAAATTATGCATCGTTATATCATTCTGTCGACATGGAAAACACCGAATTATGAAAGAATACAACAAAAAAAACTATTAATATCGTCCAACTCATTGGGAAACGGAAAAATGTTTCTTGCTGAAGTGAATTGGTGAAAAAGTGATCCCACGTCGCATAGACAACATACAAAATACAAAATATCGCATCACATTATCCAACATACACATGCAATTTCCCAAAAGCATCTGCTAAAGAACTAGAATTATTGGAAAAAACTAACGACTAAAAATGCCAGAACTACTAGAATGCAACTCCAAAAAGGTAAGTTTTAAAAAGCCGGAAATGCCTCAAATACGCCAAACTATCAATCGAATGATTGACAATCAAAAGAACGAAATGAAACAAAAAAATCTCACCAACCTATGCAGCAACAGGAAGTAGAAATATATCGGAAATCTTAATCTAATGGAAAATTTACCTGAGATAACGCTTTCCAACACAGAATTAGAAGCCCTCAGCTTCTTTTTAAAATTAAAATAATAATCGAACAAAAATGAATATTGAAACACAAAAATTCAACAAGGAAATCGGGAAACTGACTAAAAATGAAAACAAATTGTAGTATAGTCACATAGTAAGTCACCAAAAATTTACGGTCTCCCTAAGACACATAAAACTGCTGTTTCTACGCGCCCCATCATGTTTGTAATAAGATGCGCCCCCCCATAAATATAGAGCATTAGCAAAAAAGCAGCGTTAGCACAAAATATTAACCCCTTTTCTTGAAACAATATGTCCATCACATAAACAAAATTCAAATAACCTTGTTGAAAAACTAAGAGAAATAAATATTACTAACAAACTTATGACCAGTCTCGATTTAAAATCACTTTACAATAATATCCCGGTTGAAAAATGATTTAGCAAAGATAAACCTTTCCATACCAGTTGCTAAAATGATAAAAATATGCCGTCTCTATTCCATATTCAATAACAATTTTTACAAACAAAAATTTGGATGGCAAATTGTTCCCCTTTCAGTGCATGTATTTTCTTGTAATTTCCAAAACATTTTACCTCAATAATCAATTAATTTCCGATATATTGATGATGTTCTATTAATAAATCCTCACATCTTGTAGATAAATCAAACAAAGTCGAATACTCAAGAGAATTTACATAGGAAATAGAAAAAAAATACTTTTCCTTTTCTTAGACATCATGTTTCAGTGAGTTGGAAACAGCCTAAAATGGACTAATACAAATGACCGAATAAACTTCTATTTCTATGATAACAACAAAAAAATACTGCAATGATCATTGGATTCTATTTAAGAGCACTCGGAATTTGCGTCCTTAATATTTTCACAAAGAGGAGAAATATATTGAAAATATATTTAAGAACTTTCAATGCGAATCAAAAGGCTCATAACATATTCCAAAATAGAAGAGATGTCCTTCCTGACAAATACAAAAAATCAAAAAAAATATATTATTCTACTCCAACGGGCCTAACGGCTTACTTATCTTTAATTGTAATGTATATCCATTTTTTTTTCTTTTTTAATTTTCATATTTGCGTCTGTTTTTAACTCCGTTACGGATGTGCGCATGTTTATGATTTTACATGTATTCACGTACTGCTTCATAAATATAAAGGTTTTCAATTGTATATGTTGTCATTTTTATTTTTCATTGTTGTTTTGTTTGTATACATATTTATGTTTGTTTTATACATATGTATGTATTAAATAGTATTTATTATATTATATTATTATTTAATATATATTAGTTTCCGTCTATATTTCTGAGATGTGGTATTATATACACTATTTACATTATTCGGACGATTTTCCTCATCTTTGTCGCCATATTTATTACCTTCATTATCTGTCTATATTTCTTAAATGAGATATTATGTACACTGTTTACATTATTCGGACTATTGACCTCATCTTTGTCGCCATATTTATTACCATCAGTATCTGTCTATATTTCTGAGATGAGATATTATGTACACTATTTACATTATTCGGACGATTTTCATATTTGTCGCCATATTTATTAACTTCAGTATCTGTCTATATTTCTGAAATGATGTATTATGTACACTATTTACATTATTCGGACTACTGTCCTCATCTTTGTCGCTATATATATTACTTTCAGTATCTGTCTATATTTCTGAGATGAGATATTATGTACACTATTTACATTATTCGGACTATTGTCCTCATCTTTGTTGCCATATTTATTACCTTCAGTATCTGTCTATATTTCTGAGATGAGGTATTATGTACACTATTTACATTATTCGGACGATTGTCCTCATCTTTGTCGCAATATTTATTACTTTCAGTATCTGTCTATATTTCTGAGATATATATACTATTTATTATTCGGACTATCCTCATCTTTATAGTATTTACATTATTCGGATATATTGTCCTCATCTTTGTTTTGTAATATTTATTACTTTCAGTATCTGTCTATATTTCTGAGATGAGATATTATGTATACTATTTACATTATTCGGACTATTGTCCTCATCTTTGTCGCAATATTTATTACTTTCAGTATCTGTCTATATTTCTGAGATGAGATATTATGTACACTATTTACATTATTCGGACTATTGTCCTCATCTTTGTTGCCATATTTATTACCTTCAGTATCTGTCTATATTTCTGAGATGAGGTATTATGTACACTATTTACATTATTCGGACGATTGTCCTCATCTTTGTCGCAATATTTATTACTTTCAGTATCTGTCTATATTTCTGAGATGAGATATTATGTATACTATTTACATTATTCGGACTATTGTCCTCATCTTTGTCGCAATATTTATTACTTTCAGTATCTGTCTATATTTCTGAGATGAGATATACTATTTACATTATTTACATTATTCGTTGCCATATTTGTCCTCATCTATTTGTCTGAGATGAATTATTTATTTACATTTTCAGTATCTTTGTCTATATTTTCTTTGAGATGTCTATATTTCTGAGATGAAGTATGTACACTATTTACATTATTCCGACTATTGTCCGCATCTTTGTTGCCATATTTATTAATTTCAGTATCTGTCTATATTTCTGAGATGAGGGATTATGTACACTATTTACATTATTCGGACTATTGTCCTCATCTTTGTCGCAATGTTTATTTCTTTCAGTTTCTGTCTATATTTCTGGGATGAGGTATTATGTACACTAATTATATTATTCGGACTATTGTCCTCATCTTTTTCGCCATATTTATTACATCGTTTCGGCCGTTTTATGCTCCGGCCTTCTTCAGGTGCTTGGAATGATTATTTTGCTCATTGGGGTAGACAGTTCTAGTTCAACGTGCCATGTTTAATGGATGTCAGTCATCCTTTATCTCCTGTTTATTCACCTCTCCAAGTTCTTCCGCGCCTTATCCGGGTATTGAACTCACGTCTTTTTGTGTTCTTTCACTAGATCTAACTAACGACTTTATCCACTGTGCCAGGTGTCCTTGAGGACATCTGTGTATGAAGTTCTGGTTATTAAACCTAATGTCTTCAGCGGACATTTTTTACCAGTGCTCTTATTAAATTTTTTTAGCTGTTATCATCCATGTTTTTACCAGTGCTCATATGGCAATTTTTGTTGTTATTATCACTTTTCTCTGGCACTCTATATTAATGGTTCCCATATTGTATTAATTTCTATGCTTGGTTGGCTCAGGAGATTTTTGAGATGAGGACAATAGTCTGAATAATGTAAAAAGTATATTATTTTCTGTTGTGTATATTATATTATCTTATATTAGTTTGTAAGTTTCAAAGCAAATATTTAAAATGATTGCATTAATTCATTTCATTGCCCATTTTCACAAGTGACAGTTGTCGACTACCTGACGCATTGGTGAATACGTATCAAAGATTTATTCATAGTCCGCCATTCTTCCCAAGGTATTTATTGAGAATTATCTATCCTCTGACATTTCATACGGTATTAAGGTCTCTTACTTCAGTGTGCATTTATAGCATACCTCCTTAGTACACGCTTAATTTATAATTTCTTTAAATTACTGCCGAAAATTAATTGCCACTTTGCATTTATTTAAAAATATTACCTAAATGTGATATTGTAAAGATATTATTTCAGTAATTGTAGTCTATTTCCTTTTATCTATCAGTATTCCTCCAGGCTCCTCTTACAACCAAAAAGTTCAAATTTAGATTCGTCTGTTCATAACATGTTTTGCTATATTATGAATATTCTGTAGAATGACACATTTTAATTTTTTCACCATCAATCAGACAATAGTTTGTTTATCTGAGTACCAAAATGTTTAACTAAGTTACATGTTAATACAGATTTTAAATGTTTACTCACCACTGACTGATGTGAACATATGGAGCTTTTTCTGTTGAAAGAAAAAAAAAGATTGTGCCTTTACGTCACTGTTTTCATAGTTTTTTAATTTACATTTATTTTTTTCAAATGGAAAACTTAAAGCTGCTAAGCATATATGTGAGTATACAAATTGATATTTTCTTCAAAGAAGGCTACTCTCAAATGGAAATGGCAAAATTGTATGATTTCTTGACGTTGGTCCATTATTAATTAAAAAGGAGGAGTAATAGATAAGCGACTCCGATTGATGTATCGGAGAGCAGAGTAAGAAATCCAGTCGAATCCATTAAATTCACTTACGTTCTAATATCCTTGCAAAAGGTATGAATCCTATTCTTCTCCCCGCCCAGGTATGAGTAAATAGCAGAACAGACCGGGTTCTAAAGCCTTGGATAGCAACTGGTCTACAGCAGAAAGAAATTGCAACCTCCTGCGGGAAAAATCTGCCTCGTCAATCATGTAACGAAAGATATTTGATCGCCTAAGCGTGTAGCACGCATAGCACATAACTGACTGAATCTTATCGATCCGGAAATAGCAGGACAGACCGGGTTCTATAGCCTTGGATGGCAACTGGTCTACAGCAGAAAGAAATTGCAACCTACTGCAGGAAAAATCTGCCTCGTCAGTCATGTAACGAAAGATACTTGATCGTCTAAGCGTGTATCACGCATGGCACATAACTGACTGAATCTTATCGAACCGGAAATAGCTGGACAGACCGGGTTCTATAGCCTTGGAAGGCAACTGGTCTACCAAAGAAGGAAATGGCAAACTACTGCAATTCCGTCATGTATCGAAAGACACATGATCGCCTAAGCGTATATCACGCATGTCACATAACTGAATGAGTTAGAAACTGGCGCTAATGTCGACAGAAAAAACCAGCTTGAGCATTAAAAGTGAAACTACTCTGAAGATAAACACTTGATTATGGAGAGTAAGATAAATAGAAGAAAAATTAATTCAGTTTTGACAGCCGGACCTAATTTCTCTCGACAACAAGTGGTATCGGTCTCAATTGTGAAAATCCGAGGCGCATTGATATCAAAAAACTCAGTTACGGAAGATGAATGAGAAGAAAAGATATAAGCATGAGAACTAGACACTGAGAGTGTAACAAATATATTTCTAGACAGACGAATCCAAATTTGAACGTTTTCTTAGTAAGACTAGATTGTATGTGAGAGGAATGCTGAATGTGTGTTTCGAACAGTTAAACATGATGGTTGGTGCATTATGGTATTGACATGTTTTTGCGGATAAGAAGGCTGGAGATTTGATTCAGGTTAAATTAATCATGAAAAAATAAAGATTTTCCATATTTTACCAGCTGGTTTATGCATTATTTGAAAAAATCACCTTTCATAAACGCAATGATAAAAAAATATCCTCTAAATTATGCCAAAATAATCACGAGCAAAGAAAGGAAACAACTTTTGGAAATTATGATTGGGCCGCCTCAAACTTCTGACCTCGGATAATTCGAAGAAAATAACTAAAGAGTGAGAGTGAGCTTTTTCTTTGTTTGAAGAATGCCTGGTAAGGTCTGCCATCTACTTTATTTTCAAACATTCTTGAAAAGAATACGAATAATTTGTAAAGCAGTAATG
>CAHIKZ030000583.1:257500-280000 GCA_903632075.3 Acanthosepion pharaonis
TTTTGCTCGGAGACCAGGCAGCTACTGATTTGAAAAACACCGTTCGTCAGTGACGTCAGAGAATGCGCGGGAAAACTTCAAATTCTGTTCTAGCTGGAATCATCAGCAGCCTGCAACTTTCTCACGTCGGCAGCAGACAGCTGCTTACGACTATATGTAGCTGAAGTGAAAGGAAGGGGTGCAATACGCGCGCGCACGTAAAAGTAGGTGGAATCACTGCGCGGCTCTACAATATATATATATATATATATATATATATATATATATATATATATATATATATATATATCCCCAAGTATAGGATTGGAGTATATGGAATAAATTCCAATAACCAAAATATACAATTCTTAGAAGTGTGCTCAAAAAACAAAATGCCTATTTTCGTAGTGATTTTATAAGATATTTGTTATGATTTTCGAATAAATAAATGATTATATATATATATATATATATATATATATATATATATATATACAAATTTTAAAAAAAATTACGCACGATCCCAAATTATTCTCTTTCTGACATTTCATGTATGAACTACAATCACCAAACGCCAGTGACCTTGGTCTAAACGGCATGTTAACAGTGCGTTCAAGAGTAAGTAGGTTAGCAGTCAAAGATTTTTATTAGATAGGATTTCAATATATGTTATACTGTAAAGAATTCTACCAACAGTAGTTATAAATTTGTAGAGTACTAGGATGTCCTTCTTTGTGGCTCTAATTAAATTATTTTCACCAATAATGTATTAGTACAATTTTCCCCTTAACTTATACACTGGAATATTCAGCTTCAGCTTCCCACCTGACTCAGTTAAGAATACCCGATTTCCCGAAGCCAGAAACCACCGGTGACTATCGTTTGATGTTAACGGGAAGTTCGTTCGCTTTACTAGTCGTTCCACATAGCTAAGTTTGCTACCTCGGAAATAATTTCAATTTGAACTTGTCATTATGCAAAAATATTTTGAGTCAATGGATTTTAAGATAAACTTTATTACATCCTAAATAATTATTTTTTGTAGTCAGTTTCCACCCCCCGACTGGGTGATTATTTTAAAGTTCTATTAGTTTGATGAGTCGTGTCCCGAGAGATGTAAGCGATCGCGGCTCTCCACTATTTTCTGTCTTTTGCAACTCTTATTTTATTTTTACTATAATTTCCAATTCCTGATCTGATATAAGTCTAGACAGAATTGTTAATTATGTTATTTTTTGCCTCCCTCTGTACGTCTTGACTTCATTATGCCTCGTGTGAATCATATTCGTCAAGCCTCCTTTCCTCATTATGTAGCTCTTCTTATGTCTAATTTCATGTATAAGTAAACTTGTTGTTTACTTATATATATATATAAAATCATAAAAACATGTGTATAAGTAAACTTTTTGTTCCATTTCTCTTAAAATTGCTTACTTACCCACTTTCTGATGTCCTCAGGATTCTTCTCTCATTTTCATCTGCGATGAAAATTGCCAGACTTATAAACGATTGATATTACCTAGCAGTTCAGCAGTATTTTCTTTGTTTATCACAGATAGTTAAATTTCAGAAGTTGTTTGTTTTACGTCTTCCCGCTTTCTTAATTCAAGATGGTATTCAGGCTGACAAAGTAATTTCATGTTATCATTTTCATCTCACACCGTCATCTGTATCATGTGGATACAGACGTTACCTGGTTATACCCAATCATGTCTTAGTTAATAATCGTGTTCGATTCTCTAAGAATTGCCTATATTTCTATGCACTGAAACTATTTAGAATATTTACATTGTTCAGACTATTTTCTTCATTTTTATTCTCATCTTCACGACATTTGAGTCGTTGTACGTTCCCGACTTCTTCACACAATATACTTTGAGTTCAATACCTGGCCACAGCAGAGATGAATGACAATTTGGAGGGGTGAGTTACGAAATGAAAATATAAGACACGCGTTATCCAGGCATGGCACGTAGAACAAGAACAGTCTATTCCGGTGTTCGAAATAAAGAGTTAGGTTCTAAATTCCATCGTGTATCACCTGAAGAAGGCCGAAGTATGCAACGACTGAAACGTCGTAAATTTGACAATATAGATGAGGATGTAGTGGATGCCTACATACACAACGCCCACAAATTACTCAACAGTAACTGGACAGTAAATAAACAATACATTTTGTACAGAAAATTTATGCATCGCAGGAGCCACATAAAAATTTCTCGTGTTTTTGCTTCACCGAACTAGCTATAGAAAAAAAAAAATCAACAATTGGTCGATTTTTGGACAATCACATTAATTGACACTTTCTTCAATATCATTCTCCCGCGCTCGTCCCTGCAGCCACCTTACATCTATAAATAGCAGAAATTAAAGAAATAACTTTAGGGATTATAAATTTTCACAATCTAAACCACGTACGTGTATTTTTAATTTTCTACTCACACACACACACACATAAACTACACTCACACAACACAGTGTACTGTCTGTTTTCAAGCCACGTGAACTATTCGAACTATATCATTCTTCTGCACAAATATTTCAACTTTCAACTCTCAAACATCAAACATTCTTAAACTACCAACAAATTTAAATGAAAAACATTATTGCTACATACATTTGTTTTTCACACAATACAAGGGAAACCACTTCGTGTGACTTAATCTTTATTGTTATTAACAGAATTATATGTATATGCTTGTTTTAAATACATGTTTACTTGTTGATTTTCATTAATCTCTCGTCAGTTCTTTTTTGTGCTTTCTTTACAAATTGAATATGGGATGTTAATGTAAAAACGCAAACTTTATCAAAAACCCTTCTGATCCTTTTCTAACCAACACCATTAGCTACCCCACAAGGACATTAGTCCGAACAATGTAAATAGTGTAAATGTTTCTCTAAGAATTGTTTTGCATATGCAATTTTACGAAACTATTAGGATCACGCAACAATGTGTTTCCCTTCGTTGTTTGTGATCTTCTGCCAGCATTCCACCAAATCCTCAATGCTTTTTCAAACCACGTTCTAAGCACCAGATTGTTGTGGAAAGAACCACACCTCAAATTGCTAGAAAACAACAAAAATGTTGGTTGTACGAATGAGCTAAATTAGGAGGATATTGTGGGTGTTTCAGAATTTCCCAACCGAGCTCTTTCTTTGTATACCCGAGCCAAGGAAATCGGTGGCAATGAATGAGCGCTAAAATTTGTTTTTCTTGGTCAATGCGAGTGGCAAACATGCGTCGTCTTACTGGACGTTACGTAATGACTGAAGTTGACGAGCATGAGAGCTTGCCATCTTCTGAGCCAATTCTCTCGTTTGTCCTGGGGAAAACGATAAACTACATACGCGTGCTGGGTAAGACGACAATCTACATACGCATGCTGGGGAAGACGATAAACTACATCCGCGCCCTGGGTTAGACGATAAACTATATCTGCGTGCTGGGTAAGACGATAAAGTACATCCGCGTCCTGAGTATGACGATAAAGTACATCCAACAGCAAGGCCTCTGAACAAGAGGTTTTGAAGAGCCTGGAACCACCTCTTAATTGCTGGTGTTACCAGGTCCACCCTGGCCCAGGCTGGTAGCACCTGTTAGGGTCCCAACTATGGGAAAATAGTTGAACATCAAATTTGTGTAAAAATAGGCTTTGATACCAGAAATATTTGGTAACAAAAAATATTAGCAGCAATAATTTTTGAAGGAAAAATTATTATCAGAAATACTTAAAAAAATACCAGCAATACAAACAGCTATACATTCTTCGAAAAAATATAACCATCTATAGATATCTCCAAGAAAAAAATATTCCTAGAAATAGATTTTTGAAGAAAATAATATTACTAGAAAGTTTTGTCGGCATTAAATAACCCATTGAGGTTGATATACCATTAAACAAACCAAACGGAAATCAATTCTCTCCTGTCCTCGAGGAGTTGTTCTTTAAGCAGCGGGTTTAATATATCCTCATCAAACTGAACTGGTCGCCAGAAACCAAAGAGTCTACAAGTTCGAACTTCCCCTCCATTAAACGGGGAAACTGTTTTTATGCCATTCTGTCGTTAATGAAGTCCTATTCGAACACAGAACAAATATCTCGAACAGATTTGGCAGCTTTGTGAACTTGATTAAAAGCAAAGAGAAGGTGACATTCAAAAATGCTCATTCTTGTCTACTTGGTATTGCATCTCAAAGGCTTGTCTAACTTGAAATCAAATTTTAATAATGCTAGACAAGCGCTTCACAGAATGAACAGAATTACTAAGAAATATATATATATATATATATATATATATATATATATATATATATATATATATATATATATATATATATATATATATTCTCGAAAGATTATTCTTCGAGATAGCAGAACATCAGAAAAATAACGGACGAATATATTCAACATCATAACTTCGCATATTTAATTAAAATAATCTCTAAAATCAACCGAGAATTCTCTGAGAAGTTTTCTCGATTTAATCTTACATAATTTTGTCTACCTTTCGTCCATGCTTAGAATATTGTTGATACATAAGTCCTGACATATTTATAGATCCTTGATAGAATCTACAATGGCATTGGTTCTGCCCTGTCATCTAGGTTTCAGTCTCCTCCCACCACCATAATGTTGCCTGCTTCTGCTTTTTATATACCTATAGTGGGTTCCAATAAGTTGGCCAGATTTTAAATGTGAATAACGTTTAAACGTCTAACGATTTCTTTCTGTTCCTTCCAGATATAACAATTTAAGTCTTTGGCAATTTCAACCATGGAAAGTTTAATAATAAAACAACGTGTTAAAGTTATCGAAGCCTGGTACGAAAATGGCCGTTTAAACAGGAATACATTCCGTGCACTTTGCAATTGTTTTGGTCAAAATAATCGACGAACCGAGAGTGCAATTGAGAAAATTGTTCATAATTCAAACAAACTGCGTCGGTGGCAGATGTGAAAACACCATTGCGTGTTCGTTTACGCCGTTCAGCTGAAAAAATTGCTGCTGTGCACGAGAAAGTGGCCGAAAATCCAGACACCTCTATTCGTCATCGCTCGCAGGCATTTAACCACCCCACAACAACGTTACATCGAATTTTGACAAAATTAAATTGACAAAAGAACGGAAACCTGCTGACCATTTGAAGCGCCATACATTCGTAAATTTGGTGCACGAGCCAAGACAAGCCGATGGATGTATTAAAATAGATAGCTAGATAGATAAATAATGCACAACCTGAGATAGATAGATAGATAGATAGATAGATAGATAATGAACAAACTGAGATAGATAGATAGATAGATAGATAGATAGATAGATAGATAGATAGATAGATAGATAGATAGATAGGGACAGTCTGATGAATCGAATTCCGTTCTCTGTGTATCTCTATGTACCTATTTCTGTTAGAATGGTGAATGCCATCAACTTGTGCATCAGTATTTGAGGTTTTGGTATGTCTTCTTTGCTGTGCCTGCCGTGCTTGAATTTCACAGACCACTTCTTAGGAAGGGGAGTCCTCCGTGATTTTCTGTATCAAGTTTTCTTGGATTTCCTGGGGTGTCATCCAGTTCTTTGCAAAAACTTCATGACTACTGGAGCCTCTGTTTTGTCCATTTTTTTTTAGATTTTTTGCACACCTCTCACTTTTTTAATGGGCTTCACCTATGCAGAAACGATGACAGAAATCTGAACGTGTTTTATCAGAATAAGTAGTGTGTTACCACAACAAAAATGTTCAGTTGAGGCTTAGAACTTTTTGAACGTACCCCGTAGAGTAATTGGCCAACGTCTTATATATTCATTGCAGATACCTGTGTTTGTATTCGCGTAATTATAGATTTATATGTCACTTTCCATTTCACGTCTCCATATTGTGGTTAGTCACGAAATGTCTACTTCTTTTAATAATGCATCATTTACTTCGTGAAATACTCGTCTCGTAGAGAGCAGAACAGCGTTTAGTTAAATCATAACCTTGTACAATAAATTATGCCTCCATCTTTAAGAGTGTGACCTCCAAAACTTTGAGTAAATCGATTTTTCAATCGATTTTCATCTTTGATCAGAATATTCGTCAAGGTGTTTCTTCGTATTATGTACAGTGATAGAGCGATTACGGAAAATATTTCGATATTTAACATGCCTCGTTCGACAGAGATTTCCTGATAGTTTTATGATTTAATAAACCGGCGCTTAGACCGAGTTTTCGCCAGCAGTTTTTGCGTAGATTTCTTTTTTCTCAAGACTTCACTTTCAGGGCGTGGAACAACATTTATCTCCTTTGTAGAGCTAAGCAATTCTCTCAATTTCTCTATTTGATATTCTTCAAAAACCTGATTGTGTCATACATTTATAAATCATCGCTGTTTCAACCTACTTTCTTTGTATTAAAGTGCCATGTGAATATTAAACTCGCCAAGTTTTCTTTCCTCATAATGTTCTAGGGATTTCTTTCTGATTCTAATTAACTGCCACCTTTTTTATCCTGTTTTCCGTAAATTCTTCCTTTTAACTCACATGTCCATGTTATTCTCAATAATTTTCCGTTAAATATATATCTCTGTCACCGGAAGTCTTCTAAGAGAAAATTCTTCAACATTCATTGACATATAAGGATATTTGGCTCTCGCATAACATTCCAGGATTTTTCGATTTTCCTAATTAAATATTCCTGATTATTTGTTTAATTTGTAGGGCGTATTTTTCTTCTAAGCCTTCGGATTTCACTGTCACATTCCTAATTGTCTTTTATAACATTTCCCAACACACACACACACACACACACACACACACACACACACACACACATATATATATATATATATATATTTATAATTATAGGATTGGTGTATGCGGAATAAATTCCAAAAACCAACAAATACTATTCTTAAAAGAGTGCTCAATATATATATATATATATATATATATATATATATATATATATATATAATATTCTGTATTTGCTTGATGTAGAAGTCTACAATTTGGAGGTGGCATCGAATGCCTATTCACTTCCTGTTCCTGCAAATTAATCCTTTCTTCCCTGTATCCTTTACTTCTATGCACCATGCTCCTTAATAACTTTAGCGAACATGTCTCTCAACGATTTTCGGTCCCATGTAGCTCTTAGTAAATGTTATATTTTCTCTATTTCATCTCTTCAAAACTGTTCTGTCATCTCTTTACAAGTATATAATGCGTTGTTTTCTTCTCTCCCTCTTGCTATCAAGATGCTGTGTGAGTTTCAAATGTTATGTTAGAAATGTATACTGTTTTATTCTTCTATCAAGTATTAGCGACCATTTTGTTTATATTTTCTGTAAAATATCATCATTTCTCACATTTTCAGTGCTTGCTATTCCCAGTAGCCTTCTGTAGAACTGTATTCCTCTTGCTACAAATCTTTTCTCGACCTGTTTATTCAGCCTTCAATGCCATATAGGAGGATAACTTCAAACATTTTTCCTCATTTCTAAGGAGATTTTCCTCTTTCTTAATACTTTGCTTAGCATTTGGAAGGCAACTTTCGCTTTGACAATGCGCGTCAGATTCCCGTCCTCTGTTAAATCAATTCCCAAATATTTAAGTAGTTGTCTTCCTTGATTTTGCTATCTCAAATTTGTACTTTGCATATTTAATTGTTCCTTTCTCTGTACAATCATACATTCTATCTTCCTGCAGTTGATGTTTTGTCCTTTCTGTTCGGATTCGTCCTAGAATAATAAACCCTGACTGAAATTTGGTTTAATTCTCCTCGGTTTGTAATTTGTATTTTGGGCTCATGTTCTTGCTTATAACCATGTAATCTGACAAGAATTACTTTTTCTAAATGCGTATCGAAAATCTGCTCGTACAAAACCTCCCATCACTCTTCAATGGGAGTGAGATTTGGAACTTTTACTGGACAGTGCAAAGCAGTGATTGTTTTTTTTATATTCCTATAAACATTGCCGCAAATTATGTCGTTGGCCTATGGTATATTCAGCATCATTCTGTAGAACAACCTGTCTGTTGCTTCAAGTCTCTACTTTATCGTCGAGAAGACTATCCAACATTCGCTGCTTTACAGGAAGACAGATATCACGTAACAGTCATGTAGTTTTTTTTTTCTTTGTGTCTAACGATGATTTTCTGTCTCTTAATACTCTGCTTAGCTTTTCGAATGAATCTTTGGTCATCCCAGTACGTTTTCGGATCTCACTATTACACTTTCCGTCCTCTTTTAGAACACTTCCTAGATATTTAAATTGTTTTAATTTCTTGATTTGCCATTACAAATTTGTAATTTTCGTTTTGGACACTTCCTTTTTGTGTAAAACCATACATTCTGTCTTCTTGCAGTTAATATTTCATCCTTTCTGTTCGATTTCCTTGATAATATTTTCTAGGAATTCGTATATATTCCTTTCCGTGTCTGCACTTTCTGTCTTGGTGATTAACATAATATCATATGAGTATTTTATTCTGTGTCCTCCAATGATAAATCTTGGATGCACTTTTAGGTCTTTTCGTATAGTGATTTGGTAAAAAAAATACTTTCGACATTGGAGTTTTATTAGCAATGTTATAATTCCAGTCACATTAACTTCAGAGGCATCATACCCTTTTGATTTACACTGATTAAGAGACGGTGAAAAGAACAGGCAGTGTTAAGGATAGTTTCACCCAAAACTGGCAATTGCTACAAAACCGAAACATTAACCTAAAACACGTCTCAGGTACTTAAATAGCCTCGGCAAATCGAGACTTTAGTTAAACTAAATCTAAATATTCCGGTGTATACATCGCATAATCAGATTGATGGTTACAAATTGTTTTGAGGGATTGAACCCTGTATTATACCCTTGTTCAAATTAAGGGAAGCAAAACGAATTATTGCGTTATTATTTTCTCTGTTTTCGTATTTTTCCAATGATACATGGCACTGTGTACATGTTCGTACTTCGTGCGTCCATTACATGAAGTCGTCCTTGCAGATTGATGTCAGATTCACGATTGGGTTTAAATTAGGGGTTTCCTGGCCATTCTATGTACATTGATTTGCTCATTTTTAAAGCTTGCCAGTGTGTTCGTGCAGCTTTACAAATTTTCGTACGCTTCCTTGAAGTAACTTCCATCGCAGAAAATAGCCGTAGGACAACTAATCGACAGTCTGGACAATAGTGGCTGGGCGTGGTAAAAATCTGATGAAATCACGGATGACGCAATATTTTTCAAGGCAAAACAAATTTCATCACACATCCCGAAAAGAGATTCATATTATATGTAAATTACCCAAACTGAGGAAAAAAAATAATAATGACTACACCCTGTCACACCAGTGGTTGTAAAACTGACTGTATGTTGAAAGAAAGGAAAATAAAGCAGTTGTTTCAATTAATTTGCACAAGGGTGTATTTAGCTTCGAAACATATGGGCAAGCGCTATATAATCACAAACAAAGAATTGTTCCAATTAAGAAAAACAACATCACTTGAGGACTTCCGAGAACGGCAACAACCAAAATGGATAGCACATGTAACTCGAAGTGAAAATAAGCACATATTAACGTTCCATACAACTTCAAGTAAAAGGTTACGAATGAAGCGCCAATCTATACTGGAAAGCGTGATAAGCACTGCTAGATTAAGGAAACCTATTTTCAGAAAAAAATATTTTTAATAGAAATATTTTATAAATTTCAATCGACAGTAATGTCTGCTGCTCTATCAATGGACTTAGAATGTTTCCTTATAAGGAAACGAAACTGTTAATGTTACCAATATCATCAAAGACGATGGAAACACTTAATACTCTTGGTAATTATTCGTCTATACAAAGTGACGATACATGGTCAGTTTTATGTTGCGAGCCCTAGCGCATGCTTATGGCCAAGTTCAATAATTCTCTGGTCTTCAAAACAAATATCGCACTGACCTCGATATTCCGCCAACTCTCCTCTTTGGAGCAGTTAGGGAGGTGCTGCCGCAGGATTAGAACCACTGGAATCAGACATGTCTCGTTTATTTTGGTATTAAAAGGTAGTTAATCTGCCCGAAAGCGGATTGTGTTTACTTAACGCAAGACGCTGGTAGGATGTGACACGTAGTTGGTTTATTGTGAGGATAGCCTGCACTTGGGTCTGTTTCAAAAATACCCCCTGGCAACCGTCGTTTGCGTTGGCATTGATATTACTACCGATCCACTATTGCAATGAGGGAGGTACGGCCACAGACCACTGTTTCCCAAGACCGGACACATCTCAATGATATTTTCCTTTGCGCTCTGCCCGCAGACAGAGATACAACTGAATTGCACTACGTCCGAAGACAAGGACACGATTGAGAGATAGACTGTAGTCTCTCCGCTCGAAGAAAGATACTACATTTTGATCTCAGCTTGACGAGCAGGAGGGGGGAAAATGCGTAAATAAATTAAGACTGCTTGCGGCGGCAATGCATGTGTAATTTTTCATTATAAGAAACTCAGTAATATTATAATTACCCTTGCAATAATCCTCAGTAATCCATTAAGCTTCTCAGAGTCATTGCTGTTGTTAACAATACTCTCGTCTGCCAGGCTTTAGCTCTGTCTCTGACTTTCATCTATTCTAGACATTCTCCTCCCTTTCGTTGGCGTTATCTCATTTATAAATAATTCAATGTTTGTATGTTTTATTTGATTCATCAATATCAGTGTAGGGAAACATATATATGATCGCATTTCGCCCGTACTTGGGTAACGATAGACAATAGAACAGAGATTTCCACGACAGATAGGGGACTCGAAGTTATTAAATCCGCGAACAAAGTTTACCGGTTATATATAAAAATATTGACCAGAAAATTAGAAAACCTATTTCAAATAGTAATGTTGGAACATACATTTTTTGTTCTGTTCTACTGACGACTTCACGTCAGAGATTTTACTAATAGAGTTACCGTTCAAATTAATAAAGTTTTCAAATCTTGACGATTTACGGATATTTTTACGCATTTCACCCCAAGCAAGACGGGAATTCCATTCGAATGCATGGGTTTACAGAGAGCGAGAGCAAGAGTAAAGAAACGGTGTTTGAGGAAAGGATATAGAGAAGGACGGGGGTCAGGATCAAGGCGTCAGAAGATATCGATTGGCATTACATTTGAATATTTGAAGATTATAGCTATCACGGAAGCAAGTAAGTGGAAGAGAGTTCCACTGTCGGGAAGTGCAAGATTAGAAGCTGTTGGAGTAGAAGAGGCGGTTACATATTACTCTTTCGATATACCAACCTAGTAACATGCTTAAATTCACACAGTTGAGTACCAGTGAAAGTAGCTCGTCAGAGCAGTTAGGATGAAAATATTTGTAGAAAAGACAGAGATACGCCACAACACGTCTGTGAGAAAGACCTGTAGACGAGATGCCAGATCAGGACCTGTCACGTCACATATCCGTCTCTGGGATTTGTCGAGTACCTCGAGACGAACAGCGTGGGCACCAGACTATATATGGCAACAGTATTCAATGCAAGGACAAATGGTAGATATGTAGATTTGAAGGATGGTGTCTGGCGAGAAAAACACCTGGTGCGACACAGAGAACCAACTTTCCTGGCGGTAGATGAAGCTATTGATTCAGTGTAGTCGTTCCAAAATAGATCAGGGGAAAGCGTGAGGCCAAGAAGTCGTAGAAAGACGCTCTCGTGAGTTGGGCATCAGCCATTATGATAGGAGTCAGGGAGGGTCCTCTATGGTGGGTAAATGCGAGCAGTTTCGTTTGGGAGGCATTAAAGTTTACAAACCATTTCCTCACCCGTTAAACCACAGATTAGAGGTACTTTTCGAGAACTACGTCCAGGTTAGCTTCAATTGATCATATCATTCAACTTTCAAACCATTCTTTTTGCATCGTCTTGTAATTCAATGACTGTTTTTCTCAAACATTTTTTTTTTTACTTCAGGGAGCACTTGTATCATAACAAAAACTCCGGGGCCCAATTTAAAATTTAATATAAAATTTTGTTTCTAGTGGAATAATTAATTAATACTTTGTACGGTGTTTTCCTAAACATAGCTTAGATGTAGATTTTTTCTTTTATGTGCCGTCTCTTCAGGGCGTAGTTGATCATATCTCTCTACTTCTTCCTATCCCTTGTAGCTCTCAATATGTTTTGTTCTTTGGCTACTTCTCCCAAAGCCCATTCCGTCATCCACTTGCTTAACCATATTTCAGGCGTTGCTTTCCCTTCTCTCTCTTTCCCTCGGTCTGCCCTGTGAGTATCAGATTCTCCAAACCTTCCTTTCTCATTACGTGTCCCAGAAATTTTTGCTGTCTCTCCCAGACGTTAAGTATAAGATTCCTTCTCGTTTGCATCCTCTCCAAAAAACGTCATCTTTGCTCACATGTTCCATCCACGGTATCCTTAGCATATCGATCTGACAACTCAATCGTTATCGATCTAGCGAGATAACCTTGCTAAACATTATATCACGTCGAAGTTCATAAATGATTTCTAAGCATAGTTTCGATGTGGCACCTGTATGAAATTAAGGAGCACGCAGGGAGGATCGAACTAAAGGTTCAGTCTTAATTGATATAGGTGAGACAAGTCACGTCCATGTTCAGAAATGTTTTTCTAAGCTTCAGTTATGTGTGGCACTGGGCATAAAGTAAGTGGCACATAGTGAGAATAGAATTCATTACTCAGTCTTCACTGAACTATCGAGAGAAGGTTGCTAACTCTTACACTAGGTCAAAATACACATGGTGATTCTGTAAGCGTAGCTGAGATGTGGCACAAGGGCAGAAATATGGAGCACCCTCTGCGGATCTAACTCACTATTCAGTCGTAATTTGTCTATCAATACAAGCTTCCTAGACGTAAAATATACTCTTTTCATGCGCATATGTTGATTTCTGTTATATATATATATATATATATATATATATATATATATATATATATATATATGCCTGACATTGCGTTTAACGGGAAACGTGACTCCTCTCCAAGTATAGGGTGCGATGGATAAATTGTCGTCTGAATTACGCAAAACTGAAAATAACATTGACATCTCATTGTAACAGATATATTTACCAAAATTACACTAAAGCATCTTAAAAAAATAAAGAGTAAATGTATTCAATAAAATCGCTATTGGCTTAAACAAAAGTCTCCAGAAGACTTTAGAGTCTCCTGCATCTCTTCTGGATGGCCTCCTCGTTTAAGTTGGTGAATGCTGCCAAAATTCTTGCCTTAAGTTCATATTTTGTGTTAAAAAGAGTTTTGTTGGGCTCTCGCTCAACTGTGCCCCACAAATAATAATGAAGAGGGCTGAAATCTGGGGAGTTAGTTGGTCAGATATATGGGGTGATGAGGTCAAGGGTAATTGTCTGACAGCCAAGACTGGTTTCTGTCTTGAAGTGGCATCATGCAGAGTCCTTTTGCCAGATATAGGTTCTTCCAGCAGCCACCCTTTTGAACTATATCAGAGCTACATCCTCAAGGGCCTGATGTAGGCCTCTGAGTTGAGCCTGAGGCCTTGTGGGAAGATGAATAGAGCCATAACGCCGCCATTACTAGTAACCATTCCAAACACAATGATATTGACGGGATATATCATTGAATTCTTTCTGAATCCTCTGCACTGAACTCGGATTGACACCCAAATACTCTGAAACTTTCGTTTCCAAGTTTCTGGTGTAATGAATTATGTCATGTTTTTTTTTCTCTCACAGACGGTTCCCAAATATGTGTCTAGATAAGTATGATGACAATGGATGTAGCCTGTGTGTAATAAGGAACCTTTTAAAAAAATAGGAACGAAAAGAACATTATGAATCAGGAAGAGACTTTTGATATTTTTGGGATATTTAATGAGTAACATGGATTTGGTGAATTTGGCTCTCATGCAGCCTACTGACAAAAGCAAATTACGTTAATATGTCTATGTTACTTGTATACATTGATTGCTGAATTGATTTGAGTGGATGGTAAAAAGACAAAGCTTACTATGACCTGAAGAAGATCGTACGTTGTAGAGAGCTATGACCACCAACGCTCTAAATGATAGGTTATATTAAAGAGGAAGCCATGTAATCGAAGTAGTGGAAGACGCAAAAATGTATAGACTTTTTATTAATAAAAATTTAATTTAAAAGAATTTGCTTAATCCTCAGTACTTCGTCTATGTGCCGATGTTTCAAGATGTTTGTTATCCAGGGTCTCCATAAATTTCTATCTTTTGTAGGGCTTAGCAAGTAATTTGTTTATCTTCATCTTTACAAAGAAGAAACCTACAATTGGGCATTGGTTCTACATCTAGGTTGGAGTTTCTCAGTCCTGAGCGAGTTAGATTTGCAATTCGTTTACAAAATCTTGTAGAGGCAGAAATTCTTCATTTTGCAATCTCTTTCCCATAGACGAAATATCTGAAGCCTTTGGTTATCCTATTGCAATTCATATGGCATATATTCAGATGACCATCAATCAACAATTTACAGTTGGACAAGCCATGCTATTTCCCTGGATCCGAATCACACTTATTTCCCCCGTATCCAAAATGCAAAATAGTTATATCCACTCATTCTTCCACCAACCGATACATTGTACAAGTAATACATTGTAGAACTGCTACAGTGTAGAACTGATACACTGTAAAATTAATATACTGTAGAAAAGATATATTGTCGAACTGATACACTGTAAAACTGATATATTGTCGAACAGATACATTTTAGAAATGATACACTGTAGAACAGATACATTTGAAACTGATACATTATAAAACTGATACACTGTAAAACTGATACATTTATAACTGATACATTATTAAACTGACACACTGTAGAACAGATACATTGTATAACTAGTACATTGTATAACTGATACACTGTAGAATTGATACACTGTAAAAAGGATTAATTGTAGACCTGATTCATTATGGCATTGATACTTTGCAAAACTGATAAATTGAAGAAATGACACACTTTAAAACTGATAGATTGTAGAACTTATACACTGTAGAACTGATATATTATACATAGGAGAATTGATATACTGCAAAAGTGAAACATTGTAGAATTGATAAATTGTAGAACTAATACACTGTAAGCACTTATACATTGTAGAACATAATACACTATAAAACTGATACATTATATAACTGATGCATTGTAGAACTGATATACTTTAAAACTGATACATTGTAGAACTGATACATTTAAAAATGAAACACTGTGGAACTGATACACTGTAAAACTGATGCATTATAAAACTGATACACTGTAGAATTGGTTCACTGTAAAACGGATTCATTGTGGAATTTATATGCTGAAAAAATGATAGATTGTAGAACTGATGTAATGTTAAACTGATACATTGTAGAACTGAAATATTCTAGAAGGATACACTGTAAAACTGACACACTGTAGAAATGAAATATTCTAGGAAGGATACACTGTAGAACTGATACACTGTAGAACTGAAATATTCTCGAAAGGATACACTGTAAAACTGGTACACTGTAGAACTGATACACTGTAGAACTGAAATATTCTACAAAGGATACACTGTAGAACTGATACACTGTAGAACTGAAATATTCTCGAAAGGATACACTGTAAAACTGAAATATTCTACAAAGGATACACTGTAGAACTGATACACTGTAGGACTGAAATATTTTAGAACTGACACACTGTAGAAATGAAATATTCTAGAAAGGATACACTGTAGAACTGATACACTGTAGAACTGAAATATGCTACAACGGATACACTGTAGAACTGATACACTGTAGAACTGAAATATTCTCGAAAGGATACACTGTAAAACTGGTACACTGTAGAACTGATACACTGTAGAACTGAAATTTTCTCGAAAGGATACACTGTAAAACTGATACACTGTAGGACTGAAATATTTTAGAACTGATACACTGTAGAACTGATACACTGTAGAACTGAAATATTCTAGAAAGGATACACTGTAGAACTGATACACTGTATAACTGAAATATTCTCGAAAGGATACACTGTAAAACTGGTACACTGTAGAACTGATACACTGTAGAACTGAAATATTCTACAAAGGATACACTGTAGAACTGATACACTGTAGAACTGAAATATTCTAGAAAGGATACACTGTAGAACTGATACACTGTAGAACTGAAATATGCTACAACGGATACACTGTAGAACTGATACACTGTAGAAGTGAAATATTTTCGAAGGGATACACTGTAAAAATTGTACACTGTAGAACTGATACACTGTAGAACTGAAATATTCTCGAAAGGATGCACTGTAAAACTGATACACTGTAGCACTGAAATATTTTAGAACTGATACACTGTAGAACTGATACACTGTAGAACTGAAATATTCTCGAAAGGATACACTGTAGAACTGATACACTGTAGAACTGAAATATTCTCGAAAGGATACACTGTAAAACTGGTACACTGTAGAACTGATACACTGTAGAACTGAAATATTCTAGAAAGGATACACTGTAGAACTGATACACTGTAGAACTGAAATATTCTAGAAAGGATACACTGTAGAACTGATACACTGTAGAACTGAAATATGCTACAACGGATACACTGTAGAACTGATACACTGTAGAAGTGAAATATTTTCGAAGGGATACACTGTAAAACTTGTACACTGTAGAACTGATACACTGTAGAACTGAAATATTCTCGAAAGGATGCACTGTAAAACTGATACACTGTAGCACTGAAATATTTTAGAACTGATACACTGTAGAACTGAAATATTCTAGAAAAGATACACTGTAGAACTGAAATATTCTCGAAAGGATACACTGTAGAACTGATACACTGTAGAACTGAAATATGCTACAACGGATACACTGTAGAACTGATACACTGTAGAAGTGAAATATTTTCGAAGGGATACACTGTAAAACTTGTACACTGTAGAACTGATACACTGTAGAACTGAAATATTCTCGAAAGGATACACTGTAGAACTGATACACTGTAGCACTGAAATATTTTAGAACTGATACACTGTAGAACTGATACACTGTAGAACTGAAATATTCTCGAAAGGATGCACTGTAAAACTGATACACTGTAGGACTGAAATATTTTAGAACTGATACACTGTAGAACTGAAATATTCTCGAAAGGATGCACTGTAAAACTGATACACTGTAGGACTGAAATATTCTAGAAAAGATATACTGTAGAACTGATACACTGTAGAACTGAAATATTCTAGAAAAGATACACTGTAGAACTGAAATATTCTTGAAAAGATATACTGTAGAACTGATACACTGTAGAACTGAAATATTCTAGAAAAGATACACTGTAGAACTGAAATATTCTAGAAAGGATACACTGGAGAACTGATACACTGTAGAACTGAAATATTCTAGAAAGGATACACTGTAGAACTGATACACTGTAGAACTGAAATATTCTAGAAAAGATACACTGTAGAACTGATACACTGTAGGACTGAAATATTCTAGAAAAGATACACTGTAGAACTGAAATATTCTAGAAAGGATACACTGGAGAACTGATACACTGTAGAACTGAAATATTCTAGAAAAGGATACACTGTAGAACTGATACACTGTAGAACTGAAATATTCTAGAAAAGATACACTGTAGAACTGATACACTGTAGGACTGAAATATTCTAGAAAAGATACACTGTAGAACTGAAATATTCTAGAAAGGATACACTGTAGAACTGATACACTGTAGAACTGAAATATTCTAGAAAGGATACACTGTAGAACTGATACACTGTAGAACTGAAATATTCTAGAAAAGATACACTGTAGAACTGATACACTGTAGAACTGAAATATTCTAGAAAAGATACACTGTAGAACTGAAATATTCTAGAAAGGATACACTGGAGAACTGATACACTGTAGAACTGAAATATTCTAGAAAGGATACACTGTAGAACTGATACACTGTAGAACTGAAATATTCTAGAAAAGATACACTGTAGAACTGATACACTGTAGGACTGAAATATTCTAGAAAAGATACACTGTAGAACTGAAATATTCTAGAAAGGATACACTGGAGAACTGATACACTGTAGAACTGAAATATTTTAAAAAGGATACACTGTAGAACTGATACACTGTAGAACTGATATATTATAAAACTGAAATATTTTAGAACGGAATCTCTGTAGAAATGATAAATTGATCTGATACACTGTATGACAACGTGAAAAAAGAGCTAATACTTTTTTGAACAAACTGTTGAGTGAATGTTTCCTTATGCGAATAAATCCTAACTTCTTCAAGTTAAGGCTCAATTGTTATCTTTTCTCCTCATCCCAATCATATTTACCAGATGCCGCCCTTTTTTCTTTCATATTAAAAACCTCATTCATCTTGGTCCTATAACGCTTTAACTTGAGTGTTTGTCAAACCTTGTAACGCGAGATTGATAGGATGTAAGGATTCATATGTTGTCGATTATATCTTTATTAAGTTTTAATACACTGGAAATGCTAGAAGATGAACACAGTTTAGAAGGAACAGATTACTCTATAGAATTGTTAGGCAGAACGAAACGGTTAACTTTAGCACTTATGATAGACGACTAAGCGAGCGGTGTGTAAGTAACTTTCAATATAATTTTGTTTGATCAAATTGGGCGCTATGTATTAAGAAATATATTTATTTTGTTCAACCTATTATAATTTTGTTTCCAATGTCAGGACCAAGTAAACGAAGAGACGGATTAATCTTACAGAATGGAAAGCTTGTTACCAGAAATATATTTTTTATTGCACTTAAGTTCATCCATAGTTGACCAGTGCGAAACCTTTAATGAAATTGTTCAGCGTAATATTGCTAAAAGTTTTCGCCAACAGTAATGGCGAAAGCGAAAATATGCAATTGGCACAATAAACGCATCAGCGAAAGATGACAACGCCGAACAGAAGCGATTACCGTCGACTGGGTTTCTAAAGCGTGTATGTAATAATAATATAATCACGTATTTAAATAGCCTCCGGTGATGTTGGCAGATTTGAAGATGGAAGGATGGTAGGAAGTGTGGGTATGCAAAGGTGGGGGGGGTCTACCTCGTTAATCTTGCTCAAGAGGGGAAGTAGAGAAATGAAAACGGTTTATGAGAGACCATCAAATTTACTATCTTATCAGTGTTATATGGTGATAATTTTTCAGAGGGACAACAATGGTTCAGAATGTAGACTAACTAGAAACTTGAAGGGGAAAGTTCCTATAATGAAAAAAAAAAAAGTAATACTCTATCCCGCAATATTCTGTATATAGACATATATATTTATATGAAGTACTGATATATATATATATATATATATATATATATATATATATATATATATATATATATATGTGTGTGTGTGTGTGTGTGTGTGAGAGAGAGAGAGAGAGAGAGAGAGCGTGTGTGTTATTAAAACCTTGTTTTATACATAGTTCAAGTAGAAATTAGATAAAGTAGGGCCCAGTGGTGAACTCATCGCAGCACCCTCAGTTGATGCGTAAATGTAAAAACACTGTTCGTAGAAAGATTCCTCTGTAATGCAACATAGTAGTGGTTTATGTAAGTATGGCATCTTTAACATATCTTTTTGTGGTGATGAATGATTTCCATAAATTGGATTAGACGTTTTGAATTGTTTTATGCTCGATGATAATTCTAAAGTATTTGTTATATTATAAACCGGCGGATTATAATTTTAATAGCTTTTCTAACTTTTTTATACTTAGGATGAATCTGGCTACAAGAAAACGATACAAGTTAGTCATTTTTTTTTATTATATCAAGTTGGTTTCGTTTAGCAAGGTTAATTTTACTGTTTTTAAACTACAATTTTCCATGATTTTCTCACGTACATTCACATCTGCTCGATGCGTATCCAAATATTATGAAAGAGACAATGTCCGACAATTATTTTAAGACATTTTTTATGTTTATACATTCGTTTTTATGAATACAAATATTTAAGTAAATGCTCTGTTTATAATAAACAGTATTAAACAACATTTACTGGCCTGAATGTCCGAGAAATTGTCATAGAAAATATGCGTCCTCCGACAGGAATCGAACCTCTGTCCTATACGGAACCTCATTTCGCCACAGAGGAGCGTTTCGGTTTGCATTTTTGTTGATTTATATGTGCCTGACTTGCACTAAATTTTGACAAATGACAAGTTAAACTACGGAAGAGTGTGTCGCGTGTGTAGCCAATGTAGGAAATTAATTTTGTTTGTTCACTTTAAGTAATGGCATTACAATCTCCCTCAAAACATAATAATTTATATACAACAGTATTTTTACGGGAAGTAGATATTTGAAGTGATGAATTATTTTTAAATAAAAGATTAGCTGTTTTGAATTTTCTTTATGATAGATGAAAACTAGTTAGATTTTAGGATGTATAGCATTTATAAAAAGGCGTATTATAATTTTAATAGCTTTTGTAGCTTCTTTAAAATTTGAATGTATCTGGTTACAAGAAAACAATTTAATTTCGTGCTGATTATTTTATTTCTTATATATATATATATATATATATATATATATATATATATATATATATATATATATATATATATATATGTGTGTGTGTGTGTGTGTGTGTGTGTGTGTGTGTATTCTGTTTAGATATTTTGGTGGGGGGCGGATACACTTATTGTTGTGGATTCCGAGATGAAATTCGGTCTCCAATGAATGACAAACGCAGGAATTAAAGATAAGAAATTAAATGTATTTACACTATAATACAAAGGGTAATACTGTTAGTAAATCCAGGAACGCGATTAGTCGCAATAATAATAAATATATATATACAGTCTCGAAGTAGGTCTTCCTTAGAGTCTACGTGTTTGTACCTGAGACTTCTACAAGCGGTTACCTCACACTATTACTCTACCTCCAACTCAATCACAATCTCTACTCACTCTCCCAATATATCTCTCAATCTCTCACTGTATATTCTGACTGACTCTGGGTATTTAACGACAGCAGTCCAAGTAACACTCTGGTCGAGTCCACTTATATGAAAAAGGGGAGGACCCCATAACACTTATTTGTAAAGACTCTGTTCTTTACTTAAACCGTATAAATTAAATTTATTGGCCTCAATGTCCGAGACATTTCGTAGAAAATATGCGTACTCCGACAGGAATCGAACCTGCATCCTATGTGGGATCATTATCCCTGGCGTGCCCCAGAGAATTTTTTTATAAAATTCAGGTCGGGGAAATATATCATATATATATATATATATATATATTGTTTGTACATTATGTTTATATATATATATATATATATATATATATATATATATATATATATATATATATATATATATATATATATATATATATATGTGTGTGTGTGTGTGTGTGTGTGTGTGTGTATATATATATATATATATAGACCGGCAGATAGTTATATTAAGAGCTGATCGAGATACAGAGAGCATCATTTGAAGAGGTTAACATTTATGAGTGATCTGATGTGGCCACGTACGCACAAAACATTGGCCATGTTGACTTCTGATTTCGTGCCGTCATAGTTATCGACGGCCTTCGAACTGTTCCATCTACACAATTTCTCTTAAAAGACTATGATTTTATGATGGGAAAGTGAACATTGTAACTGTTGGGCCCTGTGTACATTACGTACAAAGTTGTTAGGAGGCTTATTTTCGTTTCTGTTAATTTCTGTTAAATCACGAATAAAATTCACAGTACAGGCAAAGCATTCTTGTGATCATAAAGATCCCGGAGTTATTTCATCCTTGTCATATAAGGAAAGGATCGTTGCAATGAAATTTGCATGTAATTACTTCTTAGATTTTACGGGCAACATAATTTGTAGTATCTATTTTCACCTGAGATGTTTCCGGATTTATCAAAGTTATCTCTCTAAGATGCCTAACGAACCGGAGAAAAGCTTGGCAAAAAAACTGTTTAACAACTGATTAAACAATGCGTCCGTGGTCTAAGGATGACGTCCACTTTATACACAATTGTCGTCGTAATAATAACCTATTACTCTACTTTGTTTCATCTGTAAAATCGATAATCAACAATTTTGTTGATATCCTCAACAGAAACATCTTGATCTACAAACAAAAGATTTCATTCTACAATTATCACAGCTGATGTCATGTCAGAAACGCAGTGAGGCCATCGATCCTTTCTTACTATTGCAATGGCAAATGGCCTGACAAGAGACATTCATTAGTTACGCTAGCTTTGATTTTAAAAGGTAAGACTAATTCAGCATTTGACAGCAAGGTCACCGATCGTGAGCTAGAATATTTACTCCTTAATTGCTGTTGTTATTACCTCCACTATGAGTAGCAGCACACACTAAGGTCCAAGCCATGGGCAAATCCCCAAACAAACATAAAATCTTATGAAAGTGTGAAAATACATTTTTTATAGTAAATATACGAGCAATACATTCTTATATATAAATTATAAGTTTTTTATTTAAAAAATGACAAACAGTAACTATTTATAATAAAATTG
>CAHIKZ030000583.1:285000-297500 GCA_903632075.3 Acanthosepion pharaonis
AACTCCATGATCGGATATAGATTTAGGCTCGCAACTCGGTTGAAAGCCGGTGAAGCATCATTCATATGGTGTGCTTTGGGCAAAGAAAACTGGAGGATTAACGTCCTGGGTATGACGATAACTTACACCCGCGTCCTGGGTAAGACGATAAACTACATCCAACAACAAGGCTTCTGATCAGGAGGTTTTGAGGAGAATGGAACCACCTCTTAATTGCCAGTGTTTTCATGTCCACCCTGACCTGGGTTGGTAGCACCTGTTAGGGTACAAGCTATGGGCAAATAGTTAGCTCCTCCAAAATCGGGGTCAAAACAGAAAGTGTAAAACAGATTTGAATACATATATAATATATTTATATATATATATATATATATATATAAAAGTACTACCAGTAATTAATTTTTGAAGAAAAATTATTACCAGCAATTTTTGAAAAAAATATTACCAGCATTACATTTTGGGAAAAAAATATTACCAACATATATATATATATATATATATATATATATATATATATATATATATATATATATATATGAAAGAACATATCGGAAGGATATATATTACAGGGTTATATCTTGCACGAGTAAATCTACCATGTGGAAAAGAAAAAGCTTCTTTAAAACGCGCTTATGCGTAAATCATTCCTATCCTGATGTTGGGGAACGACACTCTCTTCCAAGGTAGCCGAAAGCAAAACGACAGAGAAGGCTGGGGTATCTTATATGATCATGTTAACAACAGATTTCCGGAGAGAGAGAGAGAGAGAGAGAGGGATAGGATCCACCAACGGAGCCTGGTCCTGCTATCAAAGTAGACAAGGAGCGATCTGAGAGCGCCGCCCAGGTGGTCATCATAGCAGGCGTGAACCATTTCTTTAAGTGGTAACAGAGGAAGAAAACGGCGGTCACTCAAAGACAAGTTCAATGGGAATAGGTCTTTCATGTTAGTACGTGGTGAACTACAATTGGGATAGACCGAAACGGAACAAACAAGCTACGGTCCGATAAGATAATAGAAGATTCCAGTAACATTTCTCGAGGACGAATTTGCCACTGCAGCAATTTTAGACTATACATGTAATCGTTTCTTCGTGCGCAATGATGATAAACCATTGAATTATTGTTAAACAGAGTAGAATTCAGTATCTGTCTCTATTTCTGAGGTGATGTATTATGTACACTAATTACATTATTCGCACTATTGTCCTCATCTTGGTCGTCATAATTATTACAACGTTTCAGCCGTTTTACGCTCCGGTGGTTGGAATGTCGAACTGAACCCTTTATTTCGCTCACTTGGGTAGACTGTTCTAGTTCCAAGTGCCATATCTAATGGATGTCAGTTATCAGTTATCTCCTGTTAATTTCCCTCCCCAAATTCTCCACTGCCTTAACCGGGCATTGAACTCACACTGTCACTGGATCTAACAAACGTTGTGCCATGTGTCCTTGAGGGCATTTGTGTAAGAATTTCTGGGCACAGTGGATAAAGGCGTTGGTTAGATCCAGTGATATGACCCAAAAAGTGGGAGTTTAATACCCGGTTAAGGCAGTGGAGAACTTGGAGAGGGGAATGGACAAGAGATAACTGACAACTGACATCCATTAAACATGGCACGTGGAATTAGAACAGTCTACTCCAGTGAGCGAAATAAATGGTTCAGTTCGACATTCCAACCATCGGAGGGTACAACGGTAGAAACGTTGTAATATATATGGTGAACAATATAAGAACAATAGTCAGAATAATGTAAATAGAGTAGAATTCGTTAACTATTTTATAGTGCGTCTGCCATTCACCTGCTATAGCATATAAAGCAATGTTGAACCAAAGACGGTCTAGATGATTTGGAACTGAAATGAAAGTATTGATAATCCTAAAATAATTCTATCATGTATCTTGCACATGTACAAATCCACGATTCAGCCTTGCATTTAATACTGTTGACATATCTACTCTGATGACCATGCTGTAAATCTACAGATTCTTGAAAATATCCAAAAAAGAATCTGCAATGCAATACATACTGACCTGGTATCTTGTCTCCAGTCACATTCTCACCGACTTGACGTGGATTCCTTCATTCTTTTCGACAAATATTACCATGGCAACTGTTCTGCGAAGTTTTTTTTTCCCCCAGGTAGCCCGACTTTATGAAATTAAGCGGGCTACTCAATTGAAATCTAGGTCCCACCTTTTACTGATGAAATAACTAAATGCAAAGGCCGCATCTACTTCAAGACTTTTTTTTATTCGTACGTCCAACATTCCGTTTCCTTGTTTACTGATAACTACAATCTTTCAAATTTTAAATGCAACGTCAATAACAATCTTGCGTCTCCTAAAACGCTGTTGCTACTCTCTCAACCCCTCCTTCTCAGTTTTCTTTCATTTTTACTCATTGTAACACGCTGCATACTAGTGGCATTACAGCCTTGCTTGGGGTGAAATGATTAAAAAAATAAACAGAAACACTATCCTAATATGTATTTTTATGCAATGAAGCCAGCTTAAAAATTACACTCATGTAACATCTTGTGTATCGTGCGACCCCCAAGTTTTCACTTATAAATAATGACTTTATCATGTGTCATGTGAGTCCTTTTTTTGAGAGACCAAATTACAATAGACTAACCTCTTTTCCACTCCCTTCTTGTCCCATCTAGTTAAAAAATTTAAAAGAGAATGATAAAAGTATCGTTAGTAACGCCATATTCGCTACGTGAACGGGTACAGCCATAAACAACCGAACGTGAAAGAGCTAAACATCTTATAAACGTAAGCAATGGAAAAGATGGAAAATTTTGATTCTGTTTTATGATTCGATACTAATATGTGAATATTACATGCATTATTATTACGTACACTTAAGTAAAAATCCAGTTTCGTCAAAAACATGTTTATTTTAACTAGATCTCTACTATTTGACTACAGTAAATGGATATATAGTTTGATTAACGACATGGCCACGGCCAGCAGTACACACGCTAATATTATGACTCGAGTATGATGCGACTCTCTTAAAATGAGTTTCAAAATTTGGTCTTCAAAAGTCGTATGATACGCGAATATATAGCATTAGATGGATCAACAGATAGAATCAAGGCAGATAGATAGATAGATAGATAGATAGATAGATAGATAGATAGATAGATAGATAGATAGATTGGATCAAGGCAGATAGATAGATAGATAGATAGATAGATAGATAGATAGATAGATAGATAGATTGGATCAAGGCAAATAGATAGATAGATAGATAGAAGCACAACAGATAGATTGAATCAAGGAAGATAGATAGATAGATAGATAGATAGATAGATAGATAGATAGATTGAATCAAGGCAGATAGATAGATAGATAGATAGATAGATAGATAGATAGATAGATAGATAGATAGATAGATTGGATCAAGGCAAATAGATAGATAGATAGATAGATAGATAGATAGATAGATAGATAGATAGATAGATAGAAGCACAACAGATAGATTGAATCAAGGAAGATAGATAGATAGATAGATAGATAGATAGATAGATAGATAGATAGATAGATAGATAGAATCACAACAGATAGATAGATAGATTGAATCAAGGCAGATAGATCGAAAGATAGAATCACAGCAGATAGATAGATAGATAGATAGATAGATAGATATAATCACAGCAGATAGATAGATAGATAGATATAATCACAGCAGATAGATAGATAGATAGATAGATAGAATCAAGACAGACAGATAGATACCGTATATACCCGTGTAACGCGCAATGTTTATTTAAAATAGAGCTGTATATTTTGACTACAGTAAATGGATATATAGTGTGGTCAACGGCATAGCAAAGGCCAGCAGTAACTACGATAATTTTATATGTAGAATATGATGAGAACCTTTTAAAATTAACTTCAAAATTAGTCCTTCAAAAGTCACATGATATGCGAGTATATACGACACATATTTGTGTTTAAACATTGTTGAGTGCTAAATTCGTTTGCAATTAGAAACGAAGAGGTTTGGGGAAAAATTGTTGTATTTTTCTATTTATAAGTTGAACCCTTATTTTTAAGAAAAATTCTCTGTAAAAAAAAAGAAAGGTTTTACTAAGCAAAAAGCCATGCAATCACAAATGTGCGTGGCATATCCAAATAAGAAAATACTATAAAGAAAAAGAAATGTTTATTTTTATTTAGTCCGGTTGAAAACATGCATCATCATCTTTGATTTCACTATCACATTGAAAAGAATCAAACAATTCATCATTGGATCAAATATTATTAGGGATTTGAATTAGGAATAATAATACAGAGAAATGAACAAGGGAATCTATGGCAAAGCAAATATAAGATTATAGCAAAAGAAAACTAAATTTATATATGTTGATTAAACTGGCATTTGTATGTTGGCTTGATAACATTCCCAATAACAACATTAATAAAGATAAGACAAACAGAGCAAAAATAATACAATAAATAAAAAATGTCATACAATACAAAGCAAATAATAGACAACAACAAAGTAATGAAATTATACGTCAGTAGATACGATACAGTGGTTATAAATGAACGAGATGAAGTTGAGTAGTGATTATAGCAGTTTGGCATGAAAGTAAAATTCACAAACACAGTCTCATATTTAAAGAGAAACTCGGATAAGTTCTACCACGGAATAAGTGGTCGAGCGACGCTATATCGAGTCTAATTCATTAAAGAGGCCTGTTGGTAAAGTTGGTATGGCATTTTCTTCCTATCGTAACAGTTCGTGTTTCAATTCTCGGTAGTGGATGCGCAGCTGATAAGTCCCAAATATAGGACGAAACGACCGTCCAGTCCTTTCTGCATTCTTTTGAGGTTTCTTCTAGGCTCGATGAATTACTTAATTATGATTATTTCAAATCCTCCTAATTATTTCTATCTGCTTGAACCGGCTTCCAATGCCCTGGACTGGGCGTCTTGGGGATAGTAGTCGTGGAGGCACAGTCCTATGGGTAAAGAGAAACTCGGATGAGTTCTATAACGGAATATATGATCGATCGGGGCTATATCCAACCTAATTCGTTACCTCTTCGTCACTGAGGCCCGTTAGTACACTTGGTATGGCGTTTGTCTCCTATCCTAACTGTTCGTGTTTCAATTCTCTATAGTGGATGCGCACTGCTGATGAGTCCCAATTATAGGACGATACGGCCGTCCAGTGCTTTCTGCATTCCGTTGAGGTTTCTTCTAGACCCGATGAATTACTTAATTAGAATTATTTCAAATCCTCCTGATTATTTCTATCGAACCGGCTTCCAATGCCCTGGACTGGGTGTCTTGTGGATGGTAGCTCGTGGAGGCACAGTCCTATGGGTAAAGAGAAACTCGGATGAGTTCCACCACGGAATATGTGATCGAGCTGCGCTATATCGAGTCTAATTCGTTACCTCCTTGTCAACGAGGCTCGTTGGTACAGTTGGTATGGCGTTTGCCTCCTATCCTAACTGTTCGTGTTTCAATTCACTATATGCGCACTGCTGATGTAGATACGAAACATTGTTTATACATGAACTAAATAGAGTTGAGTAGTGATTATAGCAGTTTGTCATGAAGTTAAGAAGCACAAAGGTTCCGGATAAAATCGTGAAATGCTCATTTTTATTGACCAAGAAGATATCCCAGCATGCATTGCTGGCATTTGTTTGTAAGTTTATGAATTGGGATTTCAGCAGACGTTTTTAAATTTTCAGATAAAATGACCGAATCCCTGTACCGCTACTGGACGAATTTGACACCACATGCTATCCTCTACCTGTATAAGGTGAAGATCAGGCCAAAAAAGGGATTAGTGTTACCATATGAGGGCGGGAACTACCCGGTCATTTTTTTTCAGTTTTGATAGATTCTCCCAATATTTGTTGCAGAAGGATTTTTTTCTTCCCTACATCCAACCTCTCTCTCATACAGGTGGGATGGGGCGAGTCTCTCACACATCTATCGCTTCTACCATTGGAAGTGCTCGGATGAAGTGCATTCCTTGGTTCTGCCAAGTCTAATCTCCACGGATAGGACGCGCCATGCAACTTTCATTCCCTCCGTATTTCGCTGGAGAGAAGTATGTTCCAATCAAGCAGCTTCTTCCCGTGATCAAGCAGCTTCTACCCTGTGGAACTGACTCCTAAAAGGATATTTCCACGATCACTACAATCTTAACATGTCTAGAATTAACAATTAACCATCGCTAATAATCCATATAAACTACCCGAGTGGCTCTCGGGGCTTTTGGGTGCTGAAACGTACTGTAAAAAACAATAAAAAGAATACAATGTTTGGTCCCATTCATTACAAATTGATACGAAATTTCGTAAATGACATCATATAAATTAATACTTTTGTCATTAAATCCTCAACCATATGCATACCTGAGAAAACGTCTGTCTTTTCCTCGTAATGTTGGGGTCGTAACGTAATTTCACTGCTAAATTTATTATCCATTCTTTCGTTGTATATGACGCAAGCAGATTTTGACTCTAAATTTCCCGGAGTAAAAATGCGTCTCATACATCAAAATACTGTAGTTTTTGCTTCGACAAAACGAAAAAGGGTTAATGTCGAATAAAACATCTATTATTTTCAGAAGAGCGAAGTTAATCTGCGTCAGTATTGTTTAGGTATTAATTTGGCGACATAGTTTATTAATTAAGTAAAAATCTAGCCAGCGTCGATCAATGATTATAAAGAGAATGCTGCAGTCCATGGTGAGCAAAGCGGATACACATTGATAAACCCATGAGCTTGAATTGCTGCCAATGCGAGATATCAAAAGGAATATTGAAGAACACTCATTTATATTATAACAATCAAACCGAAACATAGCTTGGTACGACAATAGGTCTGTGGGGAAATAATGAAATAAAGGTTATTTTATACAATAAATAGTAATTTTTCAAATCATCGCACGATAATATATATATATATATATATATATATATATATATATATATATATATATATATATATATATATATAGAGAGAGAGAGAGAGAGAGAGAGAGAGAGAGAGAGAGAGAGAGAGAGAGACAGAGAAACAGAGACAGAGTAAAAAGAAAGAACAGTCAGATATATAATCCGGTGTTCTTATTGATATTTTTATTTTTACAAAACAGTGTTCATTGTAAATTTACAGAGCATATATATTATAAATTAACTGATTTAAAATATGGTTCGTTGGCAACACAGGAATTACCATGTTTCAAAAGTTCTGTTTCATCTTGAAGCGAATTTTTGAATAACTTATTTTTAAATTTACTGAGTTTTAAACGGACATACAATTCATAATTTTTGTTTCCAAGGATACAGCGAAATCCAATTATTTAGACCGGGGCGGTAGCATGTTCATTTTTATTAACTATTGTTGTATCATTTGTGTGTTCATTCTTATTATATTTTTAAAATAATTGTTACTAAAACGAACACGCTACCACCCTGTCGAAATGATTGGATTTTCTGTATCATTGGAAACAAAAATTATGAATTTTATGTATGTTAAATCAGTTAATTTATATATATATATATATATATATATATATATATATATATATATATATATATATATATATTTATATGTTAAAGATCAATTAGGAAACAGACCTCAATGTAACATGTTTCCCTTTATTAAAGCTTCGTCAGTGTAATAAAAATGAAACATGTTAGATTTGTTTTTTGTCTTTTGCCTTTATCGGATTTCTATCCATACTTGATCTATATTTGATTTAGTATTCATTCATTTATATATATATATATATATATATATATATATATATATATATATGTGTGTGTGTGTGTGTGTGTGTGTGTGTGTGTGTGTGTGTGTGTGTAAGCAATTATATGAATATAGATCCGACAGTACGAAGAAAAATGTACGGAAAAAACAAACAAAATTCCTAATATGCAATTATGCTGTTTTAATGTTAATATAATGTCAACGTCGGACGTTTCGGTCTATTAGACCATCTTCAAGACATATTCATAAAACATAATTAATATTAGACTATATTCAATTCAAGATGAAAAGACGATGGACATAAGAGTAAGACTGATCAAAACAGATAACTGAAATTTTCAAAGATCAGCGTTCGGTTTCACAATATGATCTCGTCGGCATCACGTGGGCGATGTTGTGAAAACGTATTTCTAAAATAGAGTATTTTGAATTATATTTTATGAATATGTCCTGAAGATGGTCTACTAGACCGAAACGTCCGACGTTGACATTATATTAACATTAAAAGAGCATAATTGCATATTAGGATTTTTGTTTGTTTTTTTTATATATATATATATATATATATATATATATATATATATATATACACGAAAACACTAAAAATCAGTTTGGAAACTTAAGTGTAAAAAAATGGTGGTAATAATGACAAACGTAATTATGCTAATAGTTGTGGTTACTGTGATATTAATACAGATAATATAGCAATAATAATGACGATGATAAAAAAAATGACAATGCGAAAAAGCAGTACTAATGGTAGAGAAGATGGTTATGAAGTGATTGACCCTAGAGTGATAAGAGTGATGGTAGTGTAGGTAACGGTTTTAATAGTTTTATCGTTCTGTGTTGATTGTTATAGCAGTGGTTGTGTTAGTGGGAGTGGTGTTACTGTTGGTATGTGCAGGTAGTGTTAACCATATGTGTTGGTGCTTATATTTTAGTGGCTTTTTTTTACACTTTCGCTTCCGTCATCATTAAGGATAAATTTACCTTTAACACATCAAAAACTATTATTAATATATTAATAATAATTAATATCACAGTTATTATCACTATCAACATAATCACATTCGTCAACAACACAAAAGAAGTTAGCGTTGAAAATACAATCATCATCACCATGCCCTCAAAGAGACCAAGTTTACCCAAAGAGTCAGACCAATAGGAGTGTATGTGCGCGTCTACATGTGTGTATGCGTGTGTGAAAAGTGTAAGTTTCTCTGGCGGCGAAGAATAAAAAGAATTTACTTTAAATCAAACTGGAGCCTCTATTTCGTTTTTCCTAGTCTATAATCTGTGCATATATATATATATATATATATATATATATATATATATATATATATATACAGATATGAAGAGATGGGCATTGACGACTTGAGCATTCTATGTTACATGACAAATAAATTTGGTAATAGAAAATATTTTTCTGTTACACATTAATGACTAATGAATGGCTGATTATGGATGCCATGCCGATGATATATGTATTGAATACTTGAAGTAAGAATGATCTTGAACAAAATATCGGCATCATCTTCCAACTTTTCCAAGAAATATGACTGGAGACAAACTAGAACAAATAAGGTTGCCGAAATAAAGAGTTTCGGTTCGAAATTCCAATCACCTGAAGAAGACGGGGGCGTCCCGAAACGTTGTAAATATGACAATGAAGTTGAGGAAAACATTGAATAATGTAAAAAAATTCATAATCATAACCTCATCTCAGAGATATAGACAGCAATTGAAGACCGGAGCGTACAACGAAACGTTGTAAATATGACAATGAAATTGAGGAAAACATTCCGAATAATGTAAATAATTCAAGTAATCATAATACCTCATCTCAGAGATATAGACAGCAATTGAAGACCGGGGCGTACAAAGGCCGAAACGTTGTAAATATGACAATGAAGTTGAGGAAAACATTCCGAATAATGTAAATAATTCAAGTAATCATAATACCTCATCTCAGAGATATAGACAGCAATTGAAGACCGGGGCGTACAAAGGCCGAAACGTTGTAAATATGACAATGAAGTTGAGGAAAACATTCCGAATAATGTAAATAATTCAAGTAATCATAATACCTCATCTCAGAGATATAGACAGCAATTGAAGACCGGAGCGTACAACGGCCGAATCGAAAATATGACAATATAGAAAACATTCCGAATAATGTAAATAATTCAAGTAATCATAATAAATCTCAGAGATATAGACAGCAATTGAAGACCGAGCGTACAAAGCGAAACGTTGTAAATATGACAATGAAGTTGAGGAAAACATTCCGAATAATGTAAATAATTCATCATAAATTTTGAACTCATCTCAGAGATATAGTTGTTGAAGACCGGAATGTTTACAACGGCCGAAACGTTGTAAATATGACAATTGAAGTTGAGGAAAAATAATGTGAATAAGAGATATGGCAATTCATATTTAAACGAAAAGATCATCTCAGAGATATAGACAGCAATTGAAGACCGGAGCGCAACGGCCGAAACGTTGTAAATATGACAATGAAGATGAGGAAAACAGTCCGAATAATGTAAATAATTCAAGTAATCATAATACCTCATCTCATAGATATAGACAGATATTGAAGGCCGGAGCGTAGAACGGTCGAAACGTTGTGACTATAGCAATGAATTTGAGGATATCAGTCCGAATTATGTAAATAATATAAGTAATCATAATGCCTCGTCCCAGAAATATACACAGAATTCTTTTCAAATTTGAAATTACGATCTGTAATTGAAATTGTAGTGATGTTCCATACTCTAAGTCTATAAGAAAAAAATAATGAAGCTGAATTAAAATTCTAAACATTGTAGAGGTCTGTTGTACAAATGTTGAAACTTGACTAATGCATGGAATAATAATGCAACACAAAATGTACTTAGAACAAAATGTATTGAAACAAGAAAGTGTACACAATATTTACATATAGTCTCTTGTATATTCCTGGTAAGACCGTTCCTGGAGAATGTGTTGACTGAGTCGCAGTCGAGCAGAGTCTCTGGTTGAATCTCTTGATTCCTGTATATATCTATCCATGCATGAGGATAAAATGTAGCACAAGGCCGGTTTAAAGTGGGTATCCCGGAGCCTGTAAACTCGGCCAAAAATATATTTTCTGAACCCGCCCAGACGGGTTCAAGGCCCGTCTACCACCCGGATTAAAACCCTGCCCCTCGGCAAAAGCCCTCGTCCGGTCCCTCACTACAAAATGCAGAGAGTTCGACCTGAGAATCTCTTGATTCCTTCTCTTCCCGGTACCAACAATATTTATATGGTCGGTACTCCACTATGCAAATTAGGTGGATCCTACCACAACAACAAACAATTTAGTTGATAAAAAGACTGAACATAGAATGTGCTGAGCTACAGGAATTTCACCTAATCCCATGGATTATTATAAAACAATGACATTATAATATCGAGTCATATTCTTATAACCAATTCGTCCTGTCCAGACATTTATATGCCTGCAAGGCATGGTGAGAAATTCTCCCGTATAAAAAAACTTCGACAGTTTAAACGTTATAAATGACTTATAAAGCGCAGAAAAAAGTATGTCTTTTCAAGGAAGATGATTTATTGTGTAAACTCGTAAATTAAGGCTACAAAATAATAATAAAAATCTTCCTTGGAAGACCTTTTATTGTACCAAAGTAGGATATATAATTACCAAATTATTAAAAGCATAAACAAAACCGAAAATAAACTGAATGAAATTCGGTAGAATATGTCACCAATACACATTAAAGGATATAAATTTGAAATTTCAGCGCCTCTTCTCGGTCATGCTTATGTGCAATTGAATCAAGGTAAATATCAATCTTGTCCGATGAAGCCCTAAATTACGAATAAAGTCACACGAATTATATCTTTTCAATGTATCGTAGATTTCCCCTAAGATTGTTCTTGACATAAGAAAATTTTCAATCGTTTCTTCATTACTATATATATATATATATATATATATATATATATATATATATATATATATAGTCAAGTATCGAGCTAGATAAATAAGAATAAACAAAGATGATAGAGAGATAGATAGATAGAGAGAATATATATAAAATAGATAGATAGATAGATAGATAGATAGATAGATAGATTGATAGATAGATAGATATGAACAGATTTAGATAGATAGATAGATAGATTTAAAAAAAAAACACAACCCGGAGAAACAGAGACGGAGCAAATGTCACATAAAAAAATGTACATTTCACAGTTTGAATCTATCTATCTATCTATCTATCTATCTATCTAAATCCATTCATCTATCTATCCCATTCTGTCCAGATGTACCTTTATTTTTTTTTTTATATTTATCTATATCTATCTATGTACCTATATATATATATATATATATATATATATATATATCTATATATATATATATATATATATATATATATCTCAGTCTATATATTTTTTTTTTTTCTTTATATTATATATATATATATATATATATATATATATATATATATATCTATTTACCAGTTAGTTTTTCTATCTTTCTATTTATCTATCTATCTATCTCATTCTGTCCAGATGTACTCCGTTAGTTTATCTATCTATCTATCTATCTATCTATCTATCTATCTATCTATCTCTGACAATCTGTTTATATCAATACGTATGTATGCCTATCAATTCACCATATTAAATATCCATGTGCACGGATTATTATGTAATAACCAAATTTATTTGAAGTTGCT
>CAHIKZ030000583.1:302500-307500 GCA_903632075.3 Acanthosepion pharaonis
TAGAAATGAAACAGTAGCCATCAGCAAGAAAAAAAATGCGAGCATAAATGTATACTCTCAAGAAACACAAATTCTCATATGTGAACACGTGGGCTCTACGGACAACGGAAAGATGCACTTTCCACAGTCAAGTTTCTGTTATTTTATTCGTATGGAAGTAATATCTCGTAAAATTCCAGATTGACACACATCAACCTTCCGTCCGTATCGTTCACTTAAAATATATCGATTTATTTTTCCAGCAATTACAAGAGCCAGTGACCAAACAATGTACTGGTTTATTGAATTAAATTGTTCTAATAATATAGTGAACGAGGAAGTAAGAATGTGATATTATGATAGCGCGTAGGAGAGTCATCTGTTGAATTTAGATTTAAATAGACCAATAATATAGTTTTCAGGAAGCGTTGTTTGTTTCGCTCGAGTTAGCTTGGACATTGATTAAGTCTTTTACGCTAACCATCACTGTCTTGCATCAAAGTCGGAAAGCCATTAAGGAGGCATTTTATATCATATTATACATAGTCCATGTAGGGTGTTGCTAGGCGACCAACTCGTCTTCTTCTATTGATAGGTATCCAGAAGTGCAGATCAATGGTGAGTTCTTGTTTTGCTCGTAAGTATTGATCTTCAATGTCTCAAGGTGAACCAATAATTTTTTTTCGAATCTTTTACATAGCTGGGAAGCGAGCGTTTGTTTCGCAAAGTAACAATTCCAAAGTAGAAACTGTCTAAGTGTAAATTTCTTTTTTTTATTAGTGTAACTCGAATTGGATGGAGATGGTTTTCAACTGTGAACATAGCATATTCATGCCAAACTGTGACGGTTTAATCAGTTTGGAATTAAAGAATGTATCTCGTGCGAATATCTGCCATTGTAATAGTGACAGAATAGTGAGATGTTAGCAACGATTCCTTTGTCGGATAATCGTGTAGAATAATTCATCAGTCAGGGTTCGTGCACGATTTTGAGCTCAGTCCTGGCACGAGAGTTAGGTATTTGGCAGCAATCTTTCATCTCCGTTCTCATCTGACGCTTGTAAAGACAGATCATGGCAGCTAGAGTGGTACAAAGAAAGACTAATTCTTCTAGAATCTTTTTTGCGATAACAGCAATATACGCGACAGAGTTGGTATTCGAGGTAAGTCGCCTATTTGAGCTTCTGAAAACTGATTAGAGATTCATGAGGTATAGAATATAAATTCAACTACTTTGTATGAATTGAAAATTATAACTTCATGTGTTTTATATATATATATATATATATATATATATATATATATATATATATATATATATATATATATGCATGTTTCATTAAAAAAACGACAGACAAGGTACTACGGTTGAGCTTTTTTATTTAATTTTTCTTGTGTTCTTACAAGAGCTTTTCTGGACAAAGGGATTGTAAGAACTGTCCGAATGAAACATGCATAAAAGGAAGATTTAGTTTAAATATACAACTATATATATATATATATATATATATATATATATATATATATATATATATATATATAAAAATGAAAGAAATAATAATAACAATAAAATCCATGGAAGTGTAAGACCCATTTCCTTATTTATTTACCATCTCAATGATAAATGAAACAGGCGTGTCTGAAAATTCCGGCTTTAATATTTCTCTTCGTGCTGTGGTTTAGGCAAAATGTCTACTGATATAAATTAACTACGATTAATCTTATTGACAATATTTTTAATAGATTTGTTTTCTTTTTCTCCTTCGGCACACAGTTGGTATTCTCGGTAAAGTGCCTATTTGAGGTTATGAAAATTTAATTAGTGCTTCATGGAAAATTGTAACTTCAATTGCATTGTATTAACGGGAAATTGCATCTATATATATATATATATATATATATATATATATATATATATATATATATATATATAATTCTAATAATCTTATAGATATAAGCAGCTATACTCGTCCGGCAAAACCTAAGGTGTTTTAGCTTGTAAATGAACAAAAACCAATACCCAAGGGAAAAAAGTGGTAAAAAAGAAAGAACTAAGAACATGTACTTCCGGCGAAAAAATAATCGTCTAGAATCTAAGTTCAGAGTCCAAAGAAAAAAACCCTCCGAGACGAGTAAAGTAAAAATAACTAAGCAAACTACTCAATACGCTAGGTAGAGCAAACTAGGTAAACCTAAAGAGCCAGACAAACCTACCTAGGTTTCACCTACGCGGATAGTCATGGTAAACTGTTAAGTTAGGTTTGTCTGGCTCTTTACGTTTTATATATATATATATATATATATATATATATATATACATGGTGGGGAACAATAAAAAAAAATAACAGCAACAACAACAAGATTCCTGTACGTTTGGGTACCACTACATTGTTTATTCCTCATCTCAATGATAAAGGAAATAGGAGTGCCCGAAAATTCCGGCTCTTAAAATATTTCTCTTCGTGCTCCGGTATGGTCAAAAGGCCTACTAATTTAAAATAACTACCGCCAGCCATATTGACGATATATTTTTTTCTCTTTTTCTTCCTCGAATTTCATTAACCAGCCTATTAAATCCCCTCACACACAGGGTGTGTGTCAAAAATACTTTTACACATTTTGGCGGTGGGTTCTTCACATCAAAACAAGGATAACAGTCCACATAAACATATGTCCGCAAATCATTCTATTATGAGTTATTATTTAAAAAAAACAAAACTTTTGGGGTATCTGGCGCTGTGTAGCCATGTAGTCACTCGTGTACATTTGTGGATATTTGTTTTTAACGTTGAACGTGTGTAGTAGTGAGTTAACTAAGATGTGTTACGTTTAACAACATAACGATATTCATATCGTGAGTAGGCAGATGTGATTTTTACATACGGCCGCGCGAATGGCAATGGACGCGAGGCTGCGTTTCCAGATCGAAGGCTACCGAGTCATTCAACCCTTGCAGCTGGTTATTGTCTCTTTGCTGAGACACGATCCATGTAACCAGAAACTATACTCCTGACGACGAAGAACATATCCTACAGGCTGTCGGAGACAATCGCTATATCAGCACAAGTCAAGTGACTCTAGCATAACGTACATCTCATTGGACGGCATGAAGAGCAGATCCCATAACCGTATTAGTTGCAAAGTGTACAGGGTCTTTCACAATCTAATCAGACACCACGGGATAACTTTTATCGATGGTTTATTTACAGAAACTACCGAACATTTGTTTGTCTCTTCAGTCTTGTTTACGGACGAGGCAATCCTGAATCACGAAGCAGCAAGTCTTCCGGGGTAGATTTTCTCAGATACAAAAGCATCCGTTCATGCGGAGTACAATTTGCGGCTGTACACTGTAAGGCACGGCTCGAGTAGAGAACATCAGATAAACGTTTTCCCATTGATGAACATGTAAACCTCTCGATATTAAGTCTAAGATGATCGTCCTGTAAATAGTTCCGTTCAGTCCGTCAATTTGACCGTCTCAAAGCACTGCTATAAACAACCGAAACGAGCAAGAATGATATAACGACAGATGTTATGGTCAATCTGAGACAAGCTGCTCCACTCTGCTTACTTTAGAACCATTACTATAGCAACTGTTGCTGCCGACACTTGAGTTTCAACATAGATCGCCAGTGAGCAAATACAGGCGATCCGATAACTGAATTAAGTACAACACGTGACCATAGACGAAACGCATCAGTAGAAACCAGCGTGTGTCTAATTGATCACTATTTCTCCTCTATCACTATACGGAGCGCTATTCGTCATTTTTTTCTCTACACTGTTTACTAGTCAGATACGACGGTTATTTTTCACGCGAGTATTATCGAGCAAGTACAATTAGTTCGATTGTTATTCGAAGGCGTCTGACACCAGTATTGTTCAACGGCGTCACTATAGTTGTATCTGCGGTTACAAAGTCTCTACTACAACGAGTACTACGAAGAAGACAACGAGTATTCGTTGAAATCACAAAACATTTGATCATACCTCGTATTTTGAAAACAAATCGAACATATATTTAAATATGACGAGTTAAACGATTACCAATAAGGCGTGAACAAAATAAACGGCGTTACCTTTGACAGTTTTACCAATTCTATTCTAGCTAATACGTAAATGAATCGACCAGACTACTGTGTCATGAATCGATACAAAGAGAACGTAATCTATTTGGTTGGTTGATTTTGTTTAGCGGCATATCAATCTCTATGGGTTATATAATACCGAAATCTAAATATGTTATACATAATTTTATACTTTCAGAGTAAAGGTATATTTTTAAATATCAGGTCATCCCATAAGATAAAATATATATGAACAATTATATATATATATATATATATATATATATATATATATATATATATATATATATATATATATATATATATATATATATATATATATATATATATATATATATATATATCAGGTCATCCTATAAGTTCTGTCCGAATTTTAACTTTTTCTTAAAATGAACGAAATTTAAAGGGTATTTTATAATGTCTAATGGATCAGAACATTATTTTTATGTTTAGATGCATTTAAACTGGTCAACTTTTATTTCAGAGAACAATAAAATTAAATTTTGTTTGATTAAAAGCCTGCTAACATGGAATCATTTGAGGCACATAAGGTTTTATGAGTAGCCGAAGCGGCTAGAAACATTCACTCAGTTTATGGAGAGGAATGTGTGAATGAAAGAACTTGCAGAAGATGGTTTGCAAAATTCAGAGGTGGAGATTTCACCCTTGAAGTTGAAGATAGAACCAGAAGTCCAGTTGAGTTTGATGAAAAGCTTGTTGAAGCAGCCCTTGAAGAAAATCCTGCTTTATCAGTTGAGAAATTGGCAGTGGTTCTCAGTTCAAACCATACAACTGTTCATCGTCATCTTCAACAACTTGGAAAAGTTCCTAAACTTGGAAAATGGGTGCCTCATGAATTGTCTGAATACAACCTCAAATGTCGTGTTGACATTTGCTTTTCTCTCCATTCTCGCCAACTTGTTTCACCAT
>CAHIKZ030000583.1:312500-375000 GCA_903632075.3 Acanthosepion pharaonis
TTGAATAAGTTGGTAAATGATCCTGGAATATATATATATATATATATATATATATATATATATATATATATATATATGATATTTAGTTCAATATTCATGAGCTTTCGATCCTGAGCTATGATTAAATAATGATGAACATGTTATTTTCGTTTATGAAAGATTTCATAACGATGCTTCTGCTAAGCTTAGAGTAATTATACTTTTTTTATTGTTCATTGTAGAGTTCGCTGGTGTTATAAAAGCCTCGAAGAATTCCAGAAAGATATGTTTAATCATTTCTAAAATACAATGGTACAAATGATAATCTAACAATTGCAAAATTACGTTGTTACTCAATTTGGACAATTTTACTGAAACACCATGTACTTAGGTATTTTTTCTTTATTTTTTTTTTAAGAGAGAGCTTAAAATTCATGCATTTCTGGTGTCGGGTTGACCTATAAACATGTAATATCTTCGAGAAGAATTAAAGAAATGTCAGAGGTCGCACACTATACAGGAAGTCGTCTTATACACCGGTACATATACTATATATTACAGCATTTTTGAATTACTATTTACATTATTCGGACTATTGTCGTCATCTTTGTCGCCACATTTATTACAACGTTTCGGCGGTTATACGCTCCACCCTTCTTCAGATAGTTGGAATGTTGAACTGAACCCATTATTTCGCTCACTGGGCTAGACTGTTCCAGTTCCACGTGCCATGTCTAATGGATGTCAGTTATCAGTTATCTCCTGTTAATTACCCTTTCCAAATTCTCCACTGCCTTAACCGGGTATTGAACTCACATTCTTTGGCTCCTGTCACTGAATCTAACACATTTATCCACGGTGCCATGTGCATGATTTCGTGCACATCATAAACCTAATATATTCAGCAACTATTTTTACCAGTGTTCATATTGCAATTTTTGCTGTTATCATTTCATTTTTTTTACCAGTGCTCACATTGCAGTTTTCGTTATTATCGTTTTTCTCTGACACCCCTTGTTACTGGTTCGCATATGTCTATGCTTGGTCGACTCAGGAGAATTTTTGTGGCCTAGCCTATGTGCTGACTCCTTAAGTTTACGAATTTTCCAATGGTGATCGTTGTCTATGACCTCAACCTGATCCCACACAAGGCGGTGATCTCCCTTTTCTCTCCATATGTGGCCAGCCACGCCTGATTTTTCCACGTCCCGTCGTGTTACAGCTTCCTGGTGTTCTTGAAGCCTTACCTTAATGTATCTTCTTCACACTGAGATTAGGTATTACATAGGAAGCCCGCTCATTTTTCGTAGTTTCTAAGAATATTTTCCACTCTGTTTACACTTTGATTAATACTTTTAGACGACATCATTCGCTATACATAGGCGTCAGTTGATAACCGTATCTCATTTCCTGAGTTCGGTAACTGTACTATCCGGACAGTCAATTTGTGTACTTGCCTTATTTTCACATCCTAATACGTACTTTGTTCTGTATCTTTTCATGACAACCATGTCGGTCAGTCTTTTTACAGTTCCATAGTTATTCCTTTCTTCATGCTTTCCTGCATTATCTCATCTAACAGATTTCATGAACCACGCAGAGGATTAACGAATGATGCCTTTCGGAATCTAAGCCAAGTTACTGTGAACGACGAAATTATTCGTACACCCAGTAATTTTGAATAATGGTATTCATTTCTCAAAATCTAACACCCGTATGATGCCAGGTTTCAATACGTTTTAAGCTCAGGAAAAAATTATATATATATATATATATATATATATATATATATATATATATATATATATATATATACCAATTTTCAGAAAAGAGGTTAAATAAAACAAATTTGAAAGACGACTTATGCAAAATAAGAAAAGACAAAATTATTTCCATAGTAGCAAATACTGTTTTAAACTGATTGATTCGTGTAAGTATAAGTAATTTGCATAATTATTTTATCGGTGAAGCCTTCTATATAACCAGTAGAATATTGGTGATAATTCCAGCAAAGAACTTCACGTGGTGCGTAGATTGTTACCATTTTTATTCTTACGTTAACAACACGAAGAGAGCTTAGCGTTGATATGACACAGAATTTATTAACTTTCACAAGTCGGGAAATAGTTACAGCACTATTTCTAACTGCTTATCTATCCCTAGATCTACGGCACAGTTCGCTATAAAGAATTTTAAACTGTTTGGTACAACAGAGTATTTGGCTGGAGCTGGAAAGCCCAAATTGTCACTGCGAACTGCACAAAATCTGTGTCGCGAGGTTAATATAAACCGAAGAGTTTGGAATATGATGGCTATCAGCGTAATTACTCGCACAATACAACGTTGTTTAAATAGAAATGGGTTTTATGGAAACCGACCACGACGGTCCCCTCTTCAGAAACTATATCACATTATTGATTGGTTTAATTTTGCCAAATCTTTCTTGGAAAGAGAAAATTACTTTTGGTAACAAGCCCTATGGAATGATGAAACAAAAATTGGGCTTTTTCGACATAGAGATATACAGTAAAATTAGGCGAGAGAAAGGTGAGGCTTTCCTCCCAAATAACGCAGTGGCAACATTAAAACACGGATGCAGCTCGATGATGTCTTGGGGTTGTTTTAACTCAAGGGGTAAGGAAAATTAATTGAAGCAAGAGGAATAATAAAATCAGTAGACTATATGAAAATTCTTTATGAAAATCTACAACTATCAGCGAATCTTCATCCAGATAGGCGATTTACTTTCCAGCGAGATAATTATCCCAAACATACGTCTAAATCAGTGATTGTATTGCTTCAGAAAAAAGAAGATTACAGTTCTGCCATGGCCTTCAATGAGCCCTGGATTGAATCCTACAGAAAATCTACGAGAAGAATTGAAACTTCGTTTCAGTTACCAAAAAACCTCCACGAATTAGAACGTGTAACCATTGAAGAATGGAAGAAAATCCCAGAAAAGACTTATTCAAATCTCATCAAAAACTTTAGAGAAAGATTACAGCAAGGTATACAGATGAGACGCCATGCTATTGACTATTAATATTGTGAAATTTGCTAATTTCTTTTCTATTTTTCATACTGAACAAATAATTTTGTCTTTTTCTATTTTGCATAAGTCGACTGTCAAATGATATTATTTTCTTGTTAATATTTACATTCATTCGTTCTTTCCTTCTTTCATTTTCCATTCTTTAATTCTGTCTTCATTTCTTCCATTCATCCATTCCTTCCTTTTAATTTTTTTGCCTTCCTTACAACTTCCATCCGTCCTTCCCCCTTCCTTCTTTCCTTCCTTCCATTCATCCATCCTTCCGTCAGTCCTTACTTCCTTCTTTCACTCTATCCGTCCGTCCGTCCGTCCATCCATCCTTCCTTCCTTCCTTCCTTCCTTCCTTCCTTCCTTCCTTCCTTCCTTCCTTCCTTCTAACCATCCGTCCGTACTTCCTTCCTTGGCTCCTTCCTACCTACCTTCCTTCCTTCCATCCGTCCGTACTTCCTTCCTTGGCTCCTTCCTACCTACCTTCCTTCCTTCCATCACTCATTCTTTCTGTCCTTTCTTCCATCCGTTCTTTCTTCCATCCTTCCATCCGTCCTTCATTGTTTTCATTCTTTCCTTCCTTCTTTCCATCCTTTCTTCCTTCCTTACTTCCTTCCTTCCTTCCAACCACCCGTCCGTACTTCCTTCCTTGGCTCCTTCCTTCATTCCTTACTTTCTTCCTTTCTTCCATCAATTCTTCTTTCTGTCCTTTGTTCCATCCTTTCTTCCATCCGTCCTTCATTCTTTCCTTCCTTCTTTCCTTCTTTTCTTCCTTATTTACTTTCTTCCTTCCTTCCAACCATCCGTCCGTACTTCCTTCCTTGGCTCCTTCTTCATTTCTTATTTCTTCATTTCTTCCATCACTTCTACTTTCTGTCCTTCTTTCCATCATTTCTTTCTTCCATCCTTTCTTCCATCCGTCCTTCCTTCATTCCTTACTTTCTTCCTTCCTTCCATCATTTCTTTCTTCCATCCTTCCATCCGTCCTTCATTGTTTCCTTCTTTCTTTCATTCTTTCATTCTCATTTAGTCTATTGTTCTGAATATTGTTTTATATTCACTTTTTTTCTGCTTATTAACATATAAAAAATCCCGGCATCATATGGTCATTAGATTCTCAGAAATGGATAAAAATATTCAAAATGGATAGGTGTACTAATAATTTCGTCGTTGACTGTATAAGAGTTAGTAAATGACAATTCAGTGTTACGGTAGTGGTGAAGAAACCACTCTGGTTGACCAGGACGTCTAACTAATGATTTCGATCTTCATTGGACAGCACATATATAAGGCCTTTTGTCAGATTATGAAAATCTTTGTAAATATTACTTTTTTTCATTATAATTTGATTTTAAAAGTAAACCGTCTTTTAAGATTTTACACTTTTGATATATTTCTGAGATGAGGTAGCTATTTACATTATATAGTTCGGAATGTTGCTCATGTTTAATGTCATATTTACGACGTTTCAACCGTTGTACGCTCTGATCGTCTTCAGGTGATATCTGTTGAAATTTGTAACCGAACCCTTTATTTAGTTCTCGGAGTTGGATTGTTCTAATCCCACGTGCTATGTCATTTTTGATATCTCAGTTTCAGTTTAGTAACCCAACACTGTAATATTTTGTTCCCGCTACTGTAGCCACGAATTGAACTCAAACTTACGAATTTCTCTATTGCGTTTTTCCTTGGCAGATACATTACTTAAGCAATTTTTGTACTTATACCTGAAGATTCTATTTTGCGGACAATATATATTCTTTTTGTTTATAATTCATGTTCTTCTCCGTCCTGGGTACAAAGATAAACTACATCCGCGTCCAGGATAAGAGAATAAACAACATCCAACAGCAAGGTCTGTGATCAGGAGGTTTTGAGGAGCGTGGATCTCTTCTTAATTGCTGGTGTTCCCAGGTCGACTCTGACCCGGGGTGGTAACACCTGTTGGGGTAACAGTTATGGGCAAATAGTTAATCCCGAAACTGAGGTAAAAACATTATGAATGTGTAAAGACAGGTTTTATTACCAGAAATATTTTATAAAAAACTTACTGGCAGGAATAAAGTGAAAACAAAATATTACCAGCAATAAGTTTTTGAAAAAAATAATTTTACCGGGTATGTATTTTTCAGGAAAAATATTACCAGAAATAGATTTTTGACAAAACAAAAATATTACCAGAAAAAAACAAAGTTGTCGGCATAAATGGCCCATTGAGGTTGATATGCTGTAAAACAAAACAAACCAAACAAAGCAAACCATTTTCTTCTGAAAATGATGCATTCAGTTTTGTTACAGTTAATAGTTAGTCCTTTCTTCCACCTTTCCTTTACTAATTTTTCGTGGATTTCTTTCTTATTTTCTTTCAGATTCTGCCAACAATATTGTGATCTGCGCTTCTAACCTTGTTAATATAATTAAACCCAGGCGGTCTTCATGTTCTAGTAATATTGCCTCTATACACAGATTGAGTAAATTTGGTTTGATACTTCATCCTCGCTTTACACAAATTTCTATTTTTGTGCAGCCGGTGTCTATTGTAACGTAAAAATTATAATATTTCCGAGTGTGGGATCGTTTAAATAAAACCAGTAAAAATCTATGGTAATTGTTTATTCATTTTATGTCATTTCTGTATGCGAATTTTTTAATGGGAAAATCCAAGATTCCGATAGCAGTGTAAAAATAACATAATTTAATTAAAAAAAAAGAGCATGTATGACATGGAATTATCCGCAAAAAATAAAACAAAACCGAAAACATTGGACATAACCATGAGGAATTTGGCGCATGATATTGAAATGGAATTTGTGGCAACGGAGAATGTGCTGTCAAGAAAATAAAAAAGTTAAAAAAAACAAAAACAAAACAAATAATTCAATTACATGATGTCAAAATTATCAAGTATAGAGAATCACAAGAAAACGTTGCAATATTGGGAAACGAATTCCCTCCAGAAGGATACAATAAAAGAAAGAAAAAACTTCAAAAACATGTAAGAAGAATAAGGGACATTTTGGAAACTGGAATCGGTAGCTGAAAATTTCTAAAATGCATAAACCCATGGACAGTGTCCGCAGAAAGATATTCTAAACCCATCTTGAAGCGATACAAGAATAGAATAAAGATCGTTGGATTAGAGACTTAAAAAATGTATAAAGCTCAAGACAGCAGAGCTGATGTTGATAGATTTTATGTGACACGAAAAGGAGGGTGGGTCTGGACTGGTCAGCGCTAGGGTTGATGGCAAAACACGGTCGTGTAATATGAGATTATGACAGACAGGTTCCCGATGATACGAGAATAAAGAATTTGGATCAGAATCCTCAAATCCAGGAACCAAAATTAGAAAGAAAAAAAATGACTTCTCGCAGAATTCAAGCAAATATAAGGAATTAATGAAGAAAGGAATTTCCTGCCGATTGTCTTGAAAAGAGAACAAGAATTCCTGCTGAGAGAAGCTTTGAAGAATTGTATAGAAGCGGGCGATCTTCGAATGAAAAGAAAATATACCAGTGCGAAGACAAATGAAACGCTTAAGCATAAAATAGAGAAATGTAGCAGGTTAGCTCGATGTGGATATAAAACTATAGATGATTGGTGAACAATGATGGCACCAATAAAATCATTCTGCCTGTAATGTCAAAAGTTGATTTGAAAGTAGAACAGGCGTTATCCGCTAAGGTAATGGAATCCGTTTCGAATTCCGACCGATTTCGTTGCGTTGACATTCGCAGAATTAACGTTATGAAGTTTATGGAACCTGGCTCTCCGTCCCCTAGTCCAGCTATCTACTTTTCGGCTAGGGAGCAGCAAGAAATAAAAATATATGCCTGTCACCTACGTAAATGTATCTTCAATGACCATATTCTTTCTTCAACAATCCCTGTTCTTTTATTGCTATTTTTCCTCACTAAAAGTCTACTCATTCTCTTTCATCTCCTTGCATTTGAGTGGCATTTTTTTCATACATTTTATCTTTTAATTATTTCAACCCAAGTAAAGCGAGACAACGATTACGACGAGAGAGTTTACTGGTGTTTAGGAGAAGGAATCTATATAAAATATTCTGTGTCTTCCGTTAGTCAGTCAGCCCTCACACCCTCTAGATTAGCCATACACTGACCGATCGAAACCACATTTTGTGGAGAAGTGCAAACTGATATGGAGATAAAAGTATACTTGTTTTAATTAGAGAGAATAAATATATAATATAATATAAATAATAATATAATATAATATAAAAGTATTTTCCAAACAAATTAGCATTTGTCGACATTTCTTTGATTATTTATTGTAATTATTTACGTTAATTGCATTGTTCGGAGATTTGTGACCATCTTCATTGCCATATTCACGACGTTTATTCACGGCGTTATCTGTTCAGGAAATTCAATCGCTTTCGAAATGCGACCGATTTCATTGCGTTCACATTCGCAGAAATAATGTTATGAAGTATAAGGAACCTCTCTCTCCGTCCCCTAGTCGTGTTATCTACTTTTCGGCTATGGAGCAGCAAGAAACAAAAAAATATAGTTTCTCGCTTCCCTATCACCTACGTTCTGCAAAAATGTAAATGTATCGTCAATCACCATCTTCTTTCTTGATCAGTCCCTGTTCTTTTATTACCATTTTTACTCACTAAAACTCATCTCATTCTCTTTCACCCTTTTTGCAACTTAGTGGCATTATCGCCTTGCTTGGGGTGATTTTCTCTTTTGATTATTTCATTTTATACGTAGATAAAAGTATACTTTTTTAATTAAAGATTTTCCAAATAAATCAGCATCTGTCTATATTTCTTTTGATGACATAATTATTTACGTTTTTTTTTGTTTCAAAGTTATTTTCCAAACAAATCAGCATCTGTCTATATTTCTTTGATGATTTATTGTAATTATTTACGTTGTTCGGACTTTTGTTCTCATCGTTATTGTCATGTTCACGACGTTTCGGCCATTGTACACTCCGGCCTTCGTCAGGAACTGTCTATATTTCTGAGATGAGTTATTGTAATTATTTACGTTATTTACATTGTTCGGATTGTTGTCCTCATCTTTATTGTTATATTCCTGACGTTTCGGCCATTGTACACTCCGGCCTTCTTCAGGAACTGTCCATATTTCTGAGATGAGTTATTGTAAGTATTTACGTTATTTACATTGTTCGAACTTTTGTGACCATCTTGATTGCTATATTCACGACTTTTATTCATGGCGAATTGGAATCTGTTTCGAATTCCGACCGATTTCCTTGCGTCCACATTCGCAAAAATATAGTTAGGACGCTTCGGCCTTCTTCAGGTGTTTGGAATTTCAAAATGAACTCTTTATTCCGCTCACCGTGAGTTCAATACCTAGCTACGGCAGCGGTGAATAAAAACTAGGAGAGTTAAGTTAAAAGGAGATAACGGTGACGTCTGCAAGATGCATGGCACGTGGAACAGGAGCAACCTACACCGCTGGGCGAAATAAATGGTTGAGTTCGAAATTCCATTCACCTGAAGAAGGTCGGAGCGTACTACGTCCGAAACGTCGTGAATATGGCAATAACGACGAGTGCAACAGTCTAAACAATATAAATAAAAAAATCAACATATTCAGATTTCCTCGAATGGTTTGCTAAATTGAACGAAACTGTCGTTTGTAAATCTCGACAAAAATGTTAATGATAAATTAAACAAAAATAAATACTGTGAGAATTCCAGTAAGTGTAGGGCGTGTTGCAAAAACATTCAAGTGGATTAAATAACTGGGCAAAACGGGCTTTCTAGCCTTGGTTGGAATCCGTCTAGGAGAAAGAAAACTGTGGACAGAGTAATTATGAATCATTAATCTGTGAACTGGCGTTATTTTCGAGAAAGATAGGCAATTCGGCTGACGATGTCCTTCGCTGTTTACGTCCGATTAGACTGTTAGCTGTCCAAGGGTATTTTAGATCACAGTATACTCATCCATTTAACCAAATTTCGGGTCGGACGGGAGAGACATGTATGTCTTCTTCAAGGGTACTTAAGCAAGAGTAACGGAACAGACAAGCCAAGAATTCGAAATCACTTCGAGGATTCTACTGAGTGAAACAATAACCCTTTCGCTATCTACACACGGGTAAAAAAGAAAACGACATATATATATATATATATATATATATATATATATATATATATATATATATATATATATAATTCAGATCTATGCCATGCGTGATACACGCTTAGCCGATCATGTATCTTTCGATACATAACTAACGAGGCAGATTTTTTCCCATTTCTTCCTGCGGTAGAGCAATTGCCTGATCTCTCCTGATATTTACCTATAGCTGGTGAAAAGGGGAGTATTCATACCATTCCCAAGGTTGTTAGCACGTAAGTGAATGTAATGGATTTGACTGGAATTCCAACTCGGCTCTCCGGTTCCTCAATCCGAGCCGTTATCTCTAAATACTATCTCTAAATACATAGTTGAAACACCAGACCAGATCTGACAGTAATATTCGATCCATAGTCTAAAGGGAGATTTATAAATTAGATCTTGGCGGGAAAAATTTTCCACCACGACAATGTATACCAACTTTTCCTAGAAACGGACATAGCAATGGATTCAATATAATCATTCTACTTAATGCCATTTGAAAATGTTAGAGGGGAGAAGTCTCAAGAACTAACCAATAATGCCGATCGAAGGCAGAAAATGATCTCTCAGACGATGAAAGGATGTAATTTCATTTTGAATCCGTTAAAATAAAAAAGCCATTTATTGCTTCAGAGAGCAATAGATGCCAATTTAGCCATATGAAACAAATCGGGCTCACCATTAAGACAGGTGTAAATAGTTGCGACATCAGTAATGTTACCGACTTGAGAACTGATGACATCTGGAAGATCGTTGATTAAAATTAAGAACAACGTATGTCTAAGGTTAGAAAAGTGGCTGTTTACGATTAATTCATCAGTATCTGTCTATATTTCTGAGATGAGGTATTATATACATTATATACATTATTCGAACTATTATACTCATCTTTTTCGACATATTTATTACAACGTTTCGGCCTTTCATTATCTGTCTATATTTCTGAGATGAGGTATTATGTACATTATTTACATTATTCGAACTATTATACTCATCTTTTTCGACATATTTATTACAACGTTTCGGCCTTTCAGTATCTGTCTATATTTCTGAGATGAGGTATTATGTACATTATTTACATTATTCGAACTATTATACTCATCTTTTTCGACATATTTATTACAACGTTTCGGCCTTTCATTATCTGTCTATATTTCTGAGATGGGGTATTATGTACATAATTTACATTATTCGAATTATTATACTCATTTTTTTCGACATATTTATTACAACGTTTCGGCCTTTCATTATCTGTCTATATTTATGAGATGAGGTATTATGTACATTATTTACATTATTCGAACTATTATACTCATCTTTTTCGACATATTTATTACAACGTTTCGGCCTTTCATTATCTGTATATATTTCTGAGATGGGGTATTATGTACACTATTTACGTTATTTGGACTATTATCTTCATCTGTGTCGCCATATTTATCACAATGTTTCGACCGTTGTACGCACAAAGGAAACATGACACATTGGATAAAGGTGTTAGTTAGATCCTGTGACAGGATCCAAACAGTGTGAGTTCAATATCTGTTTAAGGCGGTGGAGAACTTGGAGAGGGTAATTAACAGGAGATAACTGACATCCATTAAACATGGCAGGTGGAACTAGAACAGTCTACCGCAGTGAGCGAAATAAATGGTTCAGTTCGACATTCCAATCACCTGAAGAAGTCCGGATTATTACAGAGAAAAACATAACATATGAATAAGACAATTAACATTGAGGTAACCAAAGCCAAACATTGGTCTTCAGCATTCTTATCTAAATCTTGATAGACTCTTTCAGCAATAACTGTTAATACATCAGCAGTTCCCCTGCAAAAGCGAGGATCTATTTTGTTGTCTTGAAGAAAGCCCGGCGATGTGGTATTTTTAACCAATACTGGGTTGTTTAAAAGCACTTTTACTTTGACAAAAAAAAGTAGAAATATGCCGATAGGTAGAAGGGTCATTGGAGTTTCGCTAAAGTTCTTGGCTCTTTTAGACCTGACTATCGCGTTAGCGGTGATAGAGAAAAATGACGTAATGACCAGCCAGTATGCTACTTACTTTCGGCATCAAGCTAACTGGAGCTTAGAATATCATTTCTGAACTTGTACGTGATATAATGGTTAGTAAGTTCGTCTCGCTAGTTCAGTTGCGACTAAATAATTAGTTTCGTTAAATCCAACCAACGGTTCATTTTTTATTATACCAGTAATAAAAATAACAAAAAAAAAACAAAAACAAAAAAAACATCAAGATATTTTACTGCAACAAGATGAACAATAATTATAAGCAGGATGATTTTGCAATACGAAGTATCAGTAAATACGATATTTCTGTCGTAGTTCCTAAAAAAAGTGTAAATTTTATAACATATTACAGAAAATGGAAGAACGCAAACCTAATCGAGGAATGACCAATATAGCGTATCGCTTTCAGTGCTAAGTACAAGACAGTGTTTTTTTGGTTAAAAAATCAATTAACTATTAAATATATACCACCTCCTTGCATAGACGACTCACTTGTAACTTGTCAAACCAAAGTCCTATAAAAAAAAAATCTATCAACCCAGAATTTACAAGAAGCTTTCAGAAAAAATCTGGTAAAGCCATTAGAATTCTATATAAGTCACATTGTCAGAAACATCATTCTATTAGCGAGGCCATATATCTCAAACATTTCAGTCTTGCTATCAATCCCACATTATTTAACATTGGAAATGGAGTGTTAAATGTTTTTTTTGTTTGTTTTTTTTTTATAGCTTGTTGCTCAGGCGAATTCCATCCGCGCGCAATACGTGCGAGCTTAGAATAAAAACAACTATTCAAAACAACGCAAAAATAAATTACAACATAAAAGTCAAAGTATGAGGGAAAATAACTGCATCAGAGACAAAATACCCCTGAAAATATCTATAGAATAGCCGAAAGCGTTTGAGAAAATGACAATTATGGATAGATTTTGTACTTGCTTACACCACGAACAAAAAAAAGAATAAAAAACGAAGGGATGCAGGAATCAAAAATTAATTAAATATACCTTCTCCGCTGTATTGAAAAGAAAATATATATATATATATATATATATATATATATATATATATATATATATATACACACACACATATATATATATATATATATATATATATATATATATATATATATATATATATATAAACCTTTCTTTTATATGTGTGTATATATATATATATATATATATATATAAATACAACATTTAGTATATATATATATATATATATATATATATACATACAAATGTAAAAAAGAAAAAGAATATAAATTCAAACGTTCATAACATTAAAGAATGGCTCAATACAAGATTAGAGCAATAAATGTTTATTATAAACTGTTACACTGGAACATTGCATGTTCCAATGTAACAATTTTGAATATATATATATTATAAACTCTTATGTTGGAAGATACAAGTTACCTGGGCAAAAATGCATGTGTTTAAACGACTAAAACTTCTAATCGGGTTATTAACATTTCATAATATATATATATATATATATATATATATATATATATATATATATATATATATAACAATTTCTATTTATCTCAAACGTTTACATTCATAAATATGAAAATTTCCATCAAAATTTTTTTTTTTATTCAGGTTTTATATTTATAGCTTAATGATTTTATCGCTTTCTATATATCTATATAGTTTTGTCTTGGCATATTCGTATCTATATTTATATAAATATATCTACCATATGCCATAATATTCATACATGTCATTCCCTTCATACTTTCTTTCAGTATCTATCTATCTATCTATCTATCTATCTATCTATCTATCTATCTATCTATCTATCTATCTATCCATCTGTTTCTGCGTATCCCAAACTTTTTATCTGTCTCAGTCTATTCAAATCTATCGATCTATCATCTATATATCACAGCCTATTCATATCTATCTATCTATCTATCTATCTATCATTCTGTTTTTTGGTATTCATTTATCACTGGTTATCTCTCTCTCGTTATATATATATATATATATATATATATATATATATATATATATATATAATTCCCCTCACACTCCCTGTTAAATTTTTTTCCCACTTTTCACTGTGCATATTCGCACGGTCTAAAAAAAAAATATATATATATATAATATTTTTTTTTCCCTCATACCATTAATCTTTTCATTTTTAAAGTTTTAATTGTATGTAGGGTTTGTGAGTGAGTCAATTTATATTGCAATAATTGTGAAATTGTTCCCAGTCGACCCTGATGAGCTTGGGAACGAAACCGGTTGGTCTGCTTTGAAAGTGTTATCATCTCTTAATTTTTATTTTTTCATTTTTCATAATGCCATTAAGAAATAATTCGTATTTATTCCTTGCAATATTACGGTTTTGTACCTCCAACAATTTATATATATATATTCTGTTGCCGCGTATTCTAATCTATCTATCTATCTATCTATCTATCTCACCCCATTAAATTCTATCTATTTTAATGTTTCAGCATATTGTTATCTATCTATCTATCTATCTAATAATGTATATTCATATTTATCTTTAGCCAACTTATCTCAAATACCTATGTCATGCTCTAGAATGTACATACCATTTTTATCTTGTTTCTTTGAAAACCCATAAACTTTCAACTAACAATTCACCCTTGATCTTTCGTTCAATAGGGCGTTTGTCCGTGTCCTTACTTCGCTGTGTATTAAGAAACCGATATATTCACTTGGCGAAAAATATATTTGAGATTGGATGTACCAGATTGACTTGAAGAAAGAAAGAATAATCTGAATATATATATAAGCGAATCGTAGGAGATTTACCCTCTTTGGCCGGAGTATATTTTCTACATCTTCTATGATTATATGTACACTGCCCCCACCCCTAAAATGTTTGCTTTTTTAACAAGGAAAGCACATAGCCAAATCAGAATCCGACAAAAGATAATCCCACCTGGAATGTATCGTGTCTTTTCTGCGGCAAGTAAACACGACTTTTAAGCAACGATAGAATTTACTGTTTATATATGTAGATCGGATTATCAGCAAAAAAAAACTGCAGGTGGGACTGATTCGATGTTTTGTAATTCACACATTTCTTCCAAGGGTACGAAAAGCTTGTTGTGTTAGTTCTAAATCCCTACTGACAAGGAAATAGACAAAGTTATCTTAACATTTATATGACGAAGCGTATTATCTCTAGCATATCATAGCGGACATTGTCAGAATTCTTTTACATGTAAATAGCATGCATTTCCACAGCTGTGCTTCTTGACTTATTACAGCTTCCATTTTGAATATTTTGACAATTTGAAATCAGTTAATGTACAATTTTTCTTGTTGTCTAGTTATACACCATAGTGCAAATTAATTGAAACAACTGCTTCAGTTTCATTTCCTTCACCATACGGTCAGTTTTAGCCATACTGCAGTGAGAGATTACGCCATTTGCAGTGGTGTGTAGTCATATGAATCTGTTTTAGGGGTGTATAATGAAATATGTTAGGCCTTGAAGAATAGTGTGTCGTCCGTGATTGCATCAGATTTTTATCACGCCCAAACACTATGGTCATTGTCTATGTTAGATGTTACTCCAAGGAAACGTTCGAAAATTGTATCGCTGTACGAACACACTGGCAAGTCTTACCAGTGAGAAAATCAAAGTGTTATAGTTTGGTCCGAAAACTTTCCTGATTTAAATCCAATCGAGAATCTGTGGTCAATCTGCAAGGAAATATTTCGTGGAATGGACATACGATGTACTGACATGTTCACTGGGGAATGTTTCATTGGAAAAATACGAAAAATGTCAATAATTAAATAATTATTCGTTTTGTTACAAACAATGTGCTCAAGGTATATATATATATATATATATATATATATATATATATATATATATATATATATATATATATATATATATATATATATTAAATCTATTTAAACTCGGTGGGTAAAAACCTAATTTTCAAATAAATTGGCACCCGAGGAAAAGTGGCAGGACAAAACATGAGAAACCTCTGAAGAGGTCGAAAGAAATCGTACATTGCCTTAAATCTCTGCTACGAAGAGAAACAAACAGCAAGTAACGAGTTCTAATGAAGAGACTCAACACACTAAATAGAGCAAGAGTATATAAATTCTAATGAGCAGGTACTACCTGCTAGATTTTACTATATGATTCAGACAAGCATATATATATATATATATATATATATATATATATATATATATATATATATCGAATCATCTTCAAGAAGCGAGCAAGATCTTAATGGTCATCCAATTTAAGAGGATCTCATCTCACAATCTTCATACTTGCTCCATATGTGGCCTCCTTTGCTGAATTCACTAGCGACTCTTAGTATTTATCGATCCACCCACGAGGATTGAATATGGCACAAGGCCGGTTTAATGTGGGTTGATCCGAGACAAAATTATAGCCCTTGAACCCGCCTAGACGGGTTCAGGCCCTGTCTACCTCCCCGGACGAAACCTTGCACATCGGCAAAGCTTCGCTCGGGTCTTAAATGCTATTTAAGATTATCGCACAAAATATCATAACTGAATCAACTAAGCTGTCAGATCCTCATAAGTCGAAACCGAAGGGAGAGTTCATTATTGTATATATGTATATATAGGTATACACACACAATTTGAAACATTTATTTTATTTTTATTTTATATATAGACACACACACACACACACACACACACACATACATACATATATATATATATATATATATATATATATATATATATATATATATATATATATATATAATTTGTAAAAAGGGAGTAATTTTTTGGATGTATTTTTTCGCTTTTTTTAGTATTCGCCTTGTGAAGTATCTATATATTTGATTTGTTAAGCTCGCAGTTTGAGACGAACTCCATTCTGCCATAGCAACGACATTCAGTGTGGAACTTATACGTTTAGCTCTTGTCTATCCATCCGGCATAGAAGCTATTATGTTCACTCCTTCGTTTAAGAACCAATATTTTTTGATTTTTTTAAACCTTGCATTTTGAGAACGACTCCATTCTGTCATAGCAATGCCATTCAATCGGAAACTTATTCTTTTTGTGCTTGTCTACTCACCCGTATGCAGAAACTATTATTTTGATTAGGTAGAACCATTCGTTTAAGAAACTATATTTCTTGACTTTTTAAAACTCCCATTTTGAGACTCGCTTCATTCTGTCATATCAACGCCTTCCTATCGGGAACTTGTACATTGTGTCCTTGTCTAGTCACCCATATATAGAAGCTATTACTTTGATTGCGTAGAACCATTTGTTTAAGAATCTATACTTTTTGACTTTGTAAAACTCGCAGTTTGAGAACCTATCCAGTCTGTCATATCAAAGTCATTCAATTGGGAATCTATACGTTTAACCCTTGCCTACTCACCTGTCATGGAAGTCTTATTTTGAATCGTTCGTATAAGAACCTATACTTTTTGACGTTTCAGTGCTACCGTATTGACAACCTACATTTTGACATCTAAAAATTATACTGTTTGAAATCTATACATGATAATGATATCTATTTATTCCTTATGGATACAGCTTTTCTTAAGAATGTATTCTTCTTTCGTTCCTTCCTTTATTCTTTCTTTTGCTGAATTCTTTCATTTGTTGTTTTCTTTGTGTTTATTTTTATTACGTTCTTCTTTGCATTCTATCTTCTTTTTGCGTTTTATTTCCTGTCTATTCTTTTTACTGTTTTTTTTTTTTTACTGTTTTCTTTATTTATTTTTTGTCTTTTTTTCTTTTTACTGTTTTCTTTATTTATTTTGCTGTCTTTTTCTTTTATTTGTTTTTTTTTTTTTTATTTTACTGTCTTTTTCTTTTCTTTTACTGTTTTTCTTCATTTATTTTGCTGTCTTTTTCTTTCTTTTACTGTTTTCTTTATTTATTTTGCTGTCTTTTTTCTTTCTTTTTTACTGTTTTCTTTATTTTATTTTTCTTTCTTTTTTTCTTTTTTTTCTTTATTTATTTTGTATTTTTTTTTTTTTCTTTTACTGTTTTCTTTATTTATTTTGCTGTCTTTTTCTTTTACTGTTTTCTTTATTTATTTTGCTGTCTTTTTCTTTCTTTTACTGTTTTCTTTATTTATTTTGCTGTCTTTTTCTTTTACTGTTTTCTTTATTTATTTTGCTGTCTTTTTCTTTCTTTTACTGTTTTTTTATTTATTTTTTTTTTCTTTTTCTTTTTTTTACTTTTTTTTTCTTTATTTTATTTTTTCTTTTCTGTTTTTTTTATTTTACTTTGTCTTTTCTTTCTTTTATTTTTTTCTTTTTTTTTGTCTTTTTCTTTCTTTTTTTTCTTTCTTTTACTGTTTTTCTTTATTTATTTTGCTGTCTTTTTTTCTTTTACTGTTTTCTTTATTTATTTTGCTGTCTTTTCTTTTACTGTTTTTCTTTATTTATTTTGCTGTCTTTTCTTTTCTTTTACTGTTTTTCTTTATTTATTTTTGCTGTCTTTTTTTCTTTTTACTGTTTTTTTTCTTTATTTATTTTGCTGTCTTTTCTTTTACTTTTTTCTTTATTTATTTATTTTTGTCTCTTTTCTTTTTTTTTGTCTTTTACTTTTCTTTATTTATTTTGTCTATCTTTTTCTTTCTTTTACTGTTTTCTTTATTTATTTTGCTGTCTTTTCTTTCTTTTACTGTTTTCTTTATTTATTTTGCTGTCTTTTCTTTCTTTTATTTTTTTTCTTTATTTATTTTGCTGTCTTTTCTTTCTATTTACTGTTTTTATTTATTTTTCTTTTTTCTTTTTACTTTTTTCTTTATTTTTTTTTTGCTGTCTTTTTCTTTCTTTTACTTTTTCTTCATTTATTTTGCTGTCTTTCTTTCTTTTATTGTTTTCTTTATTTATTTTGCTGTCTTTTTTTCTTTTACTGTTTTCTTTATTTATTTTGCTGTCTTTCTTTTCTTTTACTATTTTTTTCTTTATTTATTTTGCTGTCTTTTCTTTCTTTTTACTGTTTTTCTTTATTTATTTTGCTGTCTTTTCTTTCTTTTACTGTTTTTCTTTATTTATTTTGCTGTGTTTTCTTTTACTGTTTTTCTTTATTTATTTGGCTGTCTTTTTCTTTTTTTTTTGTTTTCTTTATTTATTTTGCTGTCTTTTTTTTTTCTTTTACTGTTTTCTTTTTTTTTTTGCTGTCTTTTTCTTTTTTTTACTGTTTTCTTTATTTATTTTGCTGTCTTTTTTTTTCTTTTACTATTTTTCTTTATTTATTTTGCTGTCTTTTTCTTTCTTTTATCTTTTTTTTCTTTATTTATTTTGCTGTCTTTTTTTTTTTTTTACTGTTTTTCTTTTTTTTTTACTGTTTCTTTATTTTTTTTTTTCTTTTACTGTTTTCTTTATTTATTTTGCTGTTTTCTGTTTTTATTTATTTTGCTGTCTTTTTCTTTCTTTTACTTTTTATTTTCTTTATTTATTTTGCTGTCTTCTTTTTCTGTTTTTACTGTTTTCTTTATTTATTTTGCTCTTTTCTTTCTTTTACTATTTTCTTTATTTATTTTGCTGTCTTTTCTTTCTTTTACTGTCTTTTTTTTTCTTTTATTTTTTTTGCTGTCTTTTTCTTTTTACTGTTTTTCTTTATTTATTTTGCTGTCTTTTCTTTTCTTTTACTGTTTTTCTTTATTTATTTTTTTCTTTTCTTTTCTTTTACTGTTTTTCTTTATTTATTTTTGCTGTCTTTTCTTTCTTTTACTGTTTTCTTTATTTATTTTGCTGTCTTTTCTTTCTTTTACTGTTTTCTTTATTTATTTTTGCTGTTTTTTTTTCTTTTACTTTTTCTGTTTTATTTATTTTGCTGTCTTTTCTTTCTTTTACTGTTTTCTTTATTTATTTTTGCTGTCTTTTCTTTTACTGTTTTCTTTATTTATTTTGCTGTCTTTTCTTTTTTTTACTGTTTTCTTTATTTATTTTTGCTGTCTTTTTTTTCTTTCTTTTACTGTTTTCTTTATTTATTTGCTGTCTTTTCTTTCTTTTACTGTTTTCTTTATTTATTTTGCTGTCTTTTTTTTTTCTTTACTGTTTTCTTTATTTATTTTGCTGTCTTTTTCTTTCTTTTACTGTTTTATTTATTTTTTGCTGTCTTTTTCTTTCTTTTTACTGTTTTTTTTTATTTATTTTGCTGTCTTTTTCTTTCTCTTTACTGTTTTCTTTATTTATTTTGCTGTCTTTTTTCTTTCTGTTTTATTTATTCTTTACTTTTTTACTGTTTTTTCTTTTTTCTTTTTTTTTATTTTTGCTGTCTTTTTTTTCTTTCTTTTACTGTTTTCTTTTATTTTTTTTGCTGTCTTTTTTTTTTTTTACTGTTTTCTTTATTTATTTTGCTGTCTTTTTTTTTCTTTTACTGTTTTCTTTATTTATTTTGTCTCTCTTTTTTTTCTTTTACTCTTTTTCTTCTTTATTTATTTTTCTTTTCTTTTTTTTCTTTTACTGTTTTCTTTATTTTTTTTATCTTTCTTTTTCTTTCTTTTACTCTTTTTTCTTTATTTATTTTGCTGTCTTTTTCTTTCTTTTACTGTTTTCTTTATTTATTTTGCTGTCTTTTTTCTTTCTTTTACTGTTTTTTCTTTATTTATTTTGCTGTCTTTTTTTTTTTCTTTTACTGTTTTCTTTATTTATTTTGCTGTCTTTTTTTTTTTCTTTTACTTTTTTCTTTATTTATTTTTGCTGTCTTTTTTTCTTTTTACTGTTTTCTTTATTTATTTTTTTGTCTTTTCTTTTTTACTTTTTCTTTATTTATTTTGCTGTCTTTTTTTTCTTTTTACTGTTTTCTTTATTTATTTTGCTGTCTTTTTTTTTTTCTTTTACTGTTTTTTTTTCTTTATTTATTTTGCTGTCTTTTTTTTTCTTTTTACTGTTTTTCTTATTTATTTTGCTGTCTTTTTTTTTCTTTTACTGTTTTTCTTTATTTATTTTTGCTGTCTTTTTTTCTTTTACTGTTTTTCTTTATTTATTTTGCTGTCTTTTTCTTTCTTTTACTGTTTTTCTTTATTTATTTTGCTGTCTTTTTCTTTCTTTTACTGTTTTTCTTTTATTTTTTTTGCTGTCTTTTTTTTCTTTTACTGTCTTTTCTTTTTTTCTTTATTTATTTTTGTCTTTTCTTTTACTGTTTTCTTTATTTATTTTGCTGTCTTTTTTTTCTTTCTGTTTTTTTTATTTATTTTTTTTGTCTTTTTTTTTACTGTCTTTTTCTTTTTTACTGTCTTTTTCTTTTTTTATTTTTGCTGTCTTTTTTTTCTTTTACTTATTTTTTTCTTCATTTATTTTGCTTTCTTTTTCTTTTCTTTTCTTTTTTTCTTCATTTATTTTGCTGTCTTTTTCTTTCTTTTACTGTTTTTCTTTATTTATTTTGCTGTTTCTTTTTCTTTTACTGTTTTCTTTTATTTATTTTGCTGTCTTTTTCTTTCTTTTACTGTTTTTCTTTATTTATTTTGCTGTCTTTTTTTTTTTTTTTTGTTTTTCTTTATTTATTTTCTGTCTTTTCTTTTCTTTTCTTTTACTTTTTTCTTTATTTATTTTGCTGTCTTTTTCTTTCTTTTACTGTTTTCTTTATTTTTTTTGCTGTCTTTTTTTCTTTTTACTGTTTTCTTTATTTATTTTTTGTCTTTTTTCTTTCTTTTACTGTTTTTCTTTATTTATTTGTTTTTCTTTTCTTTCTTTTACTTACTTTTTCTTTATTTATTTTGCTGTCTTTTCTTTTCTTTTACTGTTTTCTTTATTTATGTCCTTTTTTTGTCTTTTTCTTTCTTTGGACCATTTTTTTATTTATTTTGCTTTTTTTTTCTTTTTTTTTTTTACTGTTTTACGAGACCTTTTGCTGTCTTTTCTTTCTTTTACTGTTTTCTTTTATTTATTTTGCTGTCTTTTCTTTTTCTTTTACTGTTTTCTTTATTTATTTTGCTGTCTTTTCTTTCTTTTACTGTTTTTTCTTTATTTATTTTTTTGCTGTCTTTTTCTTTCTTTTACTGTTTTTCTTTATTTATTTTACTGTCTTTTTTTTTCTTTTACTGTTTTCTTTATTTATTTTGCTGTCTTTTTTTTCTTTCTTTTACTGTTTTCTTTATTTATTTTGCTGTCTTTTCTTTTACTGTTTTCTTTATTTATTTTGCTTTCTTTTTTTTTCTATTTTCTTTTATTTTTCTTTATTTATTTTCTTTTTTCTTTTCTTTTTTACTGTTTTCTTTATTTTATTTTTGCTGTCTTTTTTTTTCTTTTACTGTTTTCTTTATTTATTTTGCTGTCTTTTTCTTTTCTTTTACTGTTTTCTTTATTTTTATTTTTGCTGTCTTTTTCTTTCTTTTACTGTTTTCTTTATTTATTTTGCTTTCTTTTCTTTTTCTTTTACTGTCTTTTTTTCTTTATTTATTTTGCTGTCTTTTTCTTTCTTTTACTGTCTTTTTTTCTTTATTTATTTTGCTGTCTTTTCTTTCTTTTACTGTTTTCTTTATTTCTTTTTTGTCTTTCTTTTCTTTCTTTTACTGTTTTCTTTTATTTATTTTTTTGCTGTCTTTTTTTTTTTCTTTTTTACTGTTTTCTTTATTTATTTTTCTTTCTTTTTTTTTTTCTTTTTCTTTTTCTTTATTTTACTGTTTTCTTTTTCTTTTTATTTTGCTTTCTTTTTTTTTTTTGTTTTCTGTTTTTATTTATTTGCTGTCTTTTTTTCTTTTACTGTTTTCTTTATTTACTGTCTTTTTCTTTCTTTTACTGTTTTCTTTATTTATTTTGCTGTCTTTTTTCTTTCTTTTACTGTTTTTCTTTATTTATTTTGCTGTCTTTTCTTTCTTTTTTTACTGTTTTTCTTTATTTTTTTTTGCTGTCTTTTTCTTTTTCTTTTACTGTTTTCTTTTATTTATTTTGCTGTCTTTTCTTTCTTTTACAAATTTTTCTTTATTTATTTTGCTGTCTTTTTTTTCTTTTTTTTTACTTTTTTCTTTATTTATTTTTTTTCTTTTCTTTATTTATTTTTACTTTTTTCTTTATTGTTTTTTATTTTTTTGTCTTTTCTTTTTACTGTTTTTTTCTTTATTTATTTTGCTGTCTTTTTTTCTTTTACTGTCTTTTTTTCTTTATTTATTTTGCTGTCTTTTCTTTTTTTACTTTTTTCTTTATTTATTTTTGCTGTCTTTTTTTTCTTTTACTGTTTTCTTTATTTATTTTGCTGTCTTTTTCTTTCTTTTTACTGTTTTCTTTATTTATTTTTGTCTTTCTTTTTCTTTTACTGTTTTTCTTTATTTATTTTGCTGTCTTTTTTTTCTTTTACTGTTTTCTTTATTTATTTGCTGTCTTTTTCTTTCTTTTACTGTTTTCTTTATTTATTTTGCTTTTCTTTTCTTTTACTGTTTCTTTTATTTATTTTTGCTGTCTTTTCTTTTACTGTTTTCTTTATTTATTTTGCTGTCTTTTTTTTTTTTTTTACTGTTTTCTTTATTTATTTTGCTGTCTTTTTTCTTTTCTTTTACTGTTTTCTTTATTTTTATTTATTTTTTTTCTTTTTTTTCTTTTACTGTTTTCTTTATTTATTTTGCTGTCTTTTTTTTCTTTTACTGTTTTCTTTATTTATTTTGCTGTCTTTTTTTCTTTTACTGTTTTCTTTATTTATTTTGCTTTCTTTTTACTGTTTTCTTTTTTATTTTTTTTCTTTTTTTATTTTACTGTTTTCTTTCTTTTTTTCTTTCTTTTACTGTTTTCTTTTATTTTTTTGCTGTCTTTTTCTTTCTTTTACTCTTTTTTTCTTTATTTATTTTGCTGTCTTTTTCTTTTACTGTTTTCTTTATTTATTTTGCTGTCTTTTTTCTTTTCTTTTTTTTATTTATTTTCTGTCTTTTTTTCTTTTACTGTTTTCTTTATTTATTTTGCTGTCTTTTTTCTTTCTTTTACTGTTTTTTTTATTTATTTTGCTGTCTTTTCTTTTTTATTTTTTTACTATTTTCTTTATTTATTTTGCTGTCTTTTTCTTTCTTTTGTTTACTGTCTTTTTTTTTATTTATTTTGCTGTCTTTTCTTTCTTTTACTGTTTTCTTTATTTATTTTGCTGTCTTTTTCTTTCTTTTTACTGTTTTCTTTATTTATTTTTCTGTCTTTTTTTTCTTTTACTGTTTTTTCTTTATTTATTTTGCTGTCTTTTTCTTTCTTTTTTTTTTTTCTTTATTTATTTTGCTGTCTTTTCTTTTTCTTTTACTGTTTCTTTATTTATTTTGCTGTCTTTTTTTTTTCTTTTTTTTACTGTTTTCTTTATTTATTTTGCTGTCTTTTTCTTTCTTTTTTACTTTTTTTATTTTATTTATTTTGTCTTTCTTTTCTTTTTACTGTTTTTCTTTATTTATTTTGCTGTCTTTTTCTTTTCTTTTACTTTTTTTTCTTTATTTATTTTTGCTGTCTTTTTCTTTTACTTTTTCTTTATTTATTTTGCTGTCTTTTTTTCTTTTACTGTTTTCTTTATTTATTTTACTGTCTTTTTTTCTTTTACTTTTTTTCTTTTTCTTTATTTTTTACTGTCTTTTCTTTTTTCTTTTACTGTTTTCTTTATTTACTTTTTCTTTTTTCTTTTACTGTTTTTCTTTATTTATTTTTTGCTGTCTTTTTCTTTCTTTTACTGTTTTTCTTTATTTATTTTTTTTTTTTTTCTTTTTCTTTTACTGTTTTCTTTATTTATTTTGCTGTCTTTTTTTCTTTTTACTGTTTTCTTTATTTATTTTGCTGTCTTTTCTTTCTTTTACTGTTTCCTTTATTTATTTTGCTGTCTTTTCTTTCTTTTACTGTTTTTTCTTTATTTATTTTTGCTGTCTTTTTCTTTCTTTTTTACTGTTTCCTTTATTTATTTTGCTGTCTTTTTTTCTTTCTTTTACTGTTTTTTCTTTATTTATTTTTGCTGTCTTTTTCTTTTTACTGTTTTATTTTTATTTATTTTGCTGTCTTTTCTTTTTCTGTCTTTACTGTTTTCTTTATTTATTTTGCTGTCTTTTTCTTTTTTTTTACTTTTTTTTTTTATTTATTTGCTGTCTTTTCTTTCTTTTACTGTTTTTCTTTATTTATTTTTTATTTTTCTTTCTTTTTCTTTTTTTTTTACTTTACTGTTTTTCTTTATTTATTTTGCTGTCTTTTTCTTTCTTTTACTGTTTTCTTTATTTATTTTGCTGTCTTTTTCTTTCTTTTACTGTTTTCTTTATTTATTTTGCTGTCTTTTTCTTTCTTTTACTGTTTTCTTTATTTATTTTGCTGTCTTTTTCTTTTACTGTTTTCTTTATTTATTTTGCTGTCTTTTTCTTTTACTGTTTTCTTTATTTATTTTGCTGTCTTTTTTTCTTTCTTTTTACTGTTTTTCTTTATTTATTTTGCTGTCTTTTTCTTTCTTTTACTGTTTTCTTTATTTATTTTGCTGTCTTTTTCTTTTACTGTTTTCTTTATTTATTTTGCTGTCTTTTTCTTTTACTGTTTTCTTTATTTATTTTGCTGTCTTTTTCTTTTACTGTTTTCTTTATTTATTTTGCTGTCTTTTTCTTTCTTTTACTGTTTTCTTTATTTATTTTGCTGTCTTTTTCTTTCTTTTACTGTTTTCTTTATTTATTTTGCTGTCTTTTTCTTTCTTTTACTGTTTTCTTTATTTATTTTGCTGTCTTTTTCTTTCTTTTACTGTTTTCTTTATTTATTTTGCTGTCTTTTTTTCTTTCCTTTTACTGTTTTTCTTTATTTATTTTGCTGATTCTTTTCTTTTTTTTTACTGTTTTTCTTTATTTATTTTGCTGTCTTTTCTTTCTTTTACTGTTTTCTTTATTTATTTTGCTGTCTTTTTCTTTCTTTTACTGTTTTTTTATTTATTTTTCTGTCTTTTTTCTTTCTTTTACTTTTTTTTTTATTTTTTTCTTGTCTTTTTTTTTCTTTATTTATTTTTTTTTACTGTTTGTTTTTTTATTTTATTTTGCTGTCTTTTTTTTCTTTTACTGTTTTCTTTATTTATTTTTTTGCTGTCTTTTCTTTCTTTTTTACTGTTTTCTTTACTGTTTTCTTTATTTTTGCTGTCTTTTCTTTCTTTTACTGTTTTCTTTATTTATTTTGCTGTCTTTTCTTTTTCTGTTTTTCTTTATTTATTTTGCTGTCTTTTCTTTCTTTTACTTTTTTTTTATTTATTTTGCTGTCTTTTTCTTTCTTTTCTTTTTTCTTTATTTATTTTTGCTGTCTTTTTCTTTTCTTTTACTGTTTTCTTTATTTATTTGCTGTCTTTTTCTTTCTTTTTACTGTTTCCTTTATTTATTTTGCTGTCTTTTCTTTTTCTTTTACTGTTTTCTTTATTTATTTTTGCTGTCTTTTCTTTCTTTTACTGTTTTTCTTTATTTATTCTTTTGCTTTCTTTTTTTCTTTTTATTTTACTGTTTTCTTTTACTGTTTCTTTATTTTTTTGCTGTCTTTTCTTTCTTTTTACTGTTTTTCTTTTATTTATTTTGCTGTCTTTTTCTTTCTTTTACTGTTTTTCTTTTTTCTATTTGGACTTTCCCTTTTTATTTCTTCTCTCCTCATTTTCTTTCTTCTTTTCACGTTTTCTTTCTTTTTAGTTTCCCGTTTTTATTCCTTATTTTCTCGTTTGCTTTCTTTTCTCGTTTTCTTTATTAGTTTGCCATTTTCTTCCTTTCCCGTTTTCTTTCTTTCTCACCTTATTTTCTTTATTCCTTTTTCCTTTTTCTTTCTTTCTTTCTTTTTTCCCGTTTTTATTTTTTATATTCCCGTTTTCTTTTTTTCTTCATTTTCCCGTTTTATATGTATTTTTTCTTTTATTTGGGCATTTTCTTTCTTTTCCGTTGTTTCTTCCTTTCTTATGCGTTTTCTTTCTTTCTTTTTCTGATTTCCTAATTTTTCCCTGTTTACTTTATTTATTTTACCATTTTTTTCTCTCTTTTTCCGTTTTCTTTCTTTCTTTTGCCGTGTTCCCGTTTTCTTTATTTTTTTTTATTTTGTCATTTTCTTTCTTTTCCCATTTTCTTTCTTTCTTTCCCGTTTTTTCTTTCTTTTTTCCGTTTTCTTTCTTTCTTTTGCTAAATTTTCTTTCTATCTTTTTTCCGTTTTCTTTATTCATTTTGCCATTTTCTCTCTTTTTTCTTTTTTTCCTTCTTTCTTTTTCCCCTTTTTTTTTACTCATGTTGCTATTTTTTTTTCTTGAGTTCTTTTCTCTTTTCCTTTCCTTCTTTTTCCTGTTTTCTTTCTTATGCCGTTTTCTTTCTTTCGATACTTTCTCGTTTACTTTCATTCTTTTTTCTTTTTCTTTCTTTCTCTTTTTTTTGTCTTTTGTCCTTTTCTTTCTTTATTTATTTTCCCGTTTTTTCTTTCTTGCTTTTTTCCCCGTTTTCTTTTCCCTTTCTTTCCCCGTTTTCTCTTCCCTTTCTTTCCCCGTTTTCTTTTCCCTTTCTTTCCCCGTTTTCTTTTCCCTTTCTTTCCCCGTTTTCTTTCTTTCTTTCTTTCATTTTACATTATTTCTTTTTTTAACATTTTTTCCCGTCTTCTTTTTGTTTCTATCATTCTGTCATTGTTTCGTTCACTTGATATGGTTTCGAAAATTTTGCTTCCTTTTTTTTATCTTCCATGTTTTTTTTTCTCTCTCCCTCTGCTTTTTACATTTAGTTTGACCTATTTGTTTCTTTACCTGATTTCAAATTAATGATTTCTTTCTTTATCCTTTGTTTTATTGTGCACTTTTTTCATTCTTTCTTTCATTCATTCTTTCACTTGATGTCGTTTCGATCTTTTTACTACATTTGTCTTTTATCTTTCATGGTTTTATTTCTATCATAACGCTACTATTGCATGGCTATTCTGATAACAATTACTTATATAATATACTTCGCATAAGGTTTCTCTGTACGTAATAATTCGACTACTTAGCGTGACACCTGTATTAGTTAGTCTGAAGACAGACTCTACTGGCTTGCCATTTACACAGGTCTCCTCACTTAGACCGGAGGCGACAAAAGGTCAGATTTAACGTCGGGAACCCGAGTGCGAACACTCGGGCAATTGGTCCACATTTACCAATTCCCCACAAGTGCAGGAGAATGGGTAATTTACCGTCTCTCTTTCTCAGCCGAGTCTCTGTCCGTAGAGCCTCAAGTCGCTCTTTGCCGAAAGACGTAGGACAGTAGCAAGCGAGACAGTGAACTGCCTGACACCAAATGTTTTGTTTTATTCAGTCGAGTCTGTCTCCAAAGATAGAGCTTCGATTGAGTCACCCTCCGTCCGAAGACAGAGGTTTTGTCACCCTCTGCCCAAAGACAGGGGTCTTGTCTTGTTCAGAGCTAGTGACTCACTCCGCTCATATAAGTAATTAACGATCACCCCACTGCGGAATATATGTGACACAATATCAAGTTTTATGTGGAGAATCCTGGCGGTTCCAGCCAGGCCACTGGTCAAAATTTGCGCGAAATCGGTTTCGGGTACAATACTCTGACCGAAGAAAGATCCTCGACTGACTCACCCTCAGTCAGAAGACGGATTTCTTATCTCGTTGCGAGCTTGGGACTGACTGCGATTCGACAGGTATCTACCCAATACTCCCCGCAAGGAGGGATGTGGCACAAGGCTCGTTTTTATGTGAGGCGATTCCTACCTCGAGCATAAATCACCCTTAGACAGCGCATACACGTGGTAGGGTTTGCTTATCTCTACAGTCGAGATTCTGCCTTAGGCATAGCCTCGTCTGGGTTCCTCTCTGCCCGAAGTCAGAGAATTCAACAAGTCTGTCGCAAGCCTGGCAGCAAACTGTCTGACTCAGGTTCGACTGGTATTTAGCCGTCGCTCCACTGCGGACTAGATGTAACACAAGATCAACTTTTAAGCTAAGAACCGTGCGTTTCCACCCAGGTCAGTGGTCAAAATTTGCCCAGCCCTCACAAAAGATGGCTTTAGTACAGAACTGGTTTGATTTTTCTCCACCGAATCTCTATCCAAAGACGAAGACTGACTGAGACATCCTCCATCCGAAGACGGAGTTATTGACATTCTCTCCGAAGACAGACTTCGCCTTGCCTGGTTGCAAGCCTGGGACAGACTGTGATTCGACTAGATATTTACCAAATTTCCCTACAAAGCAGGATGTGGCACAAAGCCGGTTTTTATGTCGGGCGATTCCGAGACCGTAGGCTCGGGCAAAATTCCTTGTACACCCCGCATACACAGGGTCAGGTTTGTCTACCTTCTTATAGTAATGGAATGGTTCATATAGCCACCAAGGTGTACTATTTAATCTATATGAAATTCTTTATTCACCAACAATTAATTTCATATTTTTTCTGCGGAATTATTTTCCAGTTCTTGTTTTTTTTTTTTTTTTTTTTTTCATTTTTTTTTCTTCTTTGCCTCTTTATTTCTTTTTTTTTTATGTTTTTCATATTTTCACCATTTCCCTACTTTTTTATTCCTTTCTTTCATTTTAACTTTCATTAATATATTTATCTTTGTTTTTTTGCGGTTTTGTTTTTAACTTTAATAAATGTCGTTTTTTTTCTTTTTTTAAACCTTCAAGATGTCTTTCTTTCTATTTTACTTTCATTAATATATTTATCACTTTGTTCTTTTTTTTAGGCATTACGCTCGGAGCAAGGCGTGCAGCCACTAGGATGCAGGGGGTTGCAGAAGATTTGAAGCGAGAGCAGATAGGAGTGAGAGAGGAAATTATGAAGAGGAGGGATAGGGGATAGATCTAGGTAACTCGAGATGTCGATTGACATTACATTTGAATAGTTGGAGATTATAGATCTCAGGGAAACAGTAATTGGGAAGGGTGTTCCACAGGCGAGAGGTGCGAGGTATGAAGCTATTGGAGTAGAAGAGGCTACATTTTAAAGTTTCTACAGTGTAAGGATGAGAGTGGGATGCCAGCCTCGTAGGGCGCTTGAATTCATGGAGCCTGGGAACCAGTGAAAGCAGCTCAGCGGAGCAATTACCATGAAAGTACTTGTAAAAAAGACAGAGAGAAGCGACTGTAGACAAGATGCCAGGTTTTTACTTTCATGTATATGTTTTTCTTCCTTTTTAAATTTCATATTTTTCTTTCTTTTTAACTTTCTTGAATATTTTTCTTTCTTTCTTTTTCTCTTTGATGAATATATTTCTTATGTTGTAACTTTTATGTCTACCATTCTTTCTTTCTTTTTAAATTTCTTGAATATATATCATTCTTGAAATTTTCAAGAATTTCTAACAGTGGCATCCTTTATCAGGTATTGCTTGATGCGGTCATTTTCACGCGCATACACGACAAATCTACCAATAGTTTCTGAATTGAGGCATTCTCTCTTGCATCCTCAGGGAAAGCTATGGTCGCTCTTGCTCCCAATTCCCTTGTCATCTCATCCCTTATCTGGGTGAGCTAAATGAGACTTCTCATGGACTTTATTACCGTTCCCCCATCAGCATATTCTTTTATCAATGGATTCTCTACATCAGCCCATTTTAAACCCGGGTCTCACGATAGGTGTCCCTCACCTCTGAACTACGAACTTTCATTCTTTTTTTTAACTTTTATGAAAATCATTCTTTCTATTTGTTATATACTGTACCTATGAACGCTAAAAGGTATTCTAGTCCTTATAAATACGTTGGAAACTATTGTAAGTGAAGATAATATGCTGCCTAAGTAGTCCACCACAAGCATTGGTTTAACTATTTCATGTCGCTGACAGGTATTGTATTTTGTTGATGTTATAATGATTAACAATTCATTTCCAACTTCCGTTTTAATTATTCCTCATTCAGTAACATTTTCTAGGTTATTACAATTCTTTTTTTTTTACTTTTCTTTAATACCTTTCTTTCATTCTTTCCTTCTTTTTATCTTACATGAATATATTTCTTTTTTTTAATTATCATATATACCGTTCTTTCGTTCTTTTTAAATTTCAAGAATATCTTTCTTTTTAACTTTCATGACAATACTCGGAAAAGGCTGATACTGCAGAAGCTCGCTGTTATATACAGTGCCTATGAACACTAATGGGTATGTACTAATACTCACAAATACGTTGGACGCTATTGTAAGTGTTGGGGGGAATATGCTGTCTATGTAGTCCACCACTAGCAGTGGTTTACCTACTTCACGCCGCTGGCGAGTATTGTATTTTGTTGATGTTATAAAGATTACTATTTCATTTCCAACTTCCGTTTTAATTGTTCCTCATTCAGTAACCCTTTCTAGCTTAAAGCACTTTTTTTAACTTTCTTTAATACCATTCTTTCTTTCTTGCTTTCATTCTATCTTATTATCTTACATGAATATATTTCTTTTTTTAATTATTATATATACCTTTCATATGTTCATTTTAAATTTCAAGAACATATTTCTTTCTTTTTGACTCTCATGAATATTTTTCTTTCGTTCTTTCTTTTTTAACATTTATAAATATTTTTCTTGTTATAATTTTAATTCTCAGGGGCACCATTCTTTCTTTTTAAATTTAATGAATTTCTTTCTTTCTCACTTTCTTTCTTGTTAAATTCTATGAAGGTATCTCACTCTTTCTTTCTTTCTTTCTTACTTTTTAGCATTCACATATATTTCTTTCTTTCTTTTTTAACATTCCTGCATAAATTTCCTTCTTTTTTTCTTTTAACTTTCACGAATATCTTTCCTTCGTTCTTTCTTTTTAGCTTTTAGGAATATCTTTTTTTTCCCTTTAATTTTCATGTATATATTTCCTCTTTTTTTCTTTCATGACTACATTCACTGCTTTCCTTCTTTTTAACTTTCATAAATATCCTCCTTTTTTTTCTTTGTTTCTTTGTTTCTTTTTTAACCTTCATGAATATCTTTCTTCCTCTGTTTTTTTTATTCATGTTTAACTTTCATAGATATCATTTTATTTCTTCTTTGAAACTTTCCTGAATGTCTTTCCTCTTTAATTTCTTTCTTAATTTTTCTTTGTTTTCTTTCCTTGATTTTCCTTATTCTTTTACATTTATTTTCTTATTTCTTTCTTTTCTAGTTCTTTCTTTCTTTGTTTTTCTTCAGTTTTTCCTTTTTGTCTTTTCTTGTTCGTTTTCAACCATTTATGCTTTCTTTGGTTCTATGCTAGCGTTTTCTGTGACTGTCTTTATTTATCCATCTTCGTTTTCCCTTGATTTCTTTCTTGTTAACTTCTACGCAGGTTTTCATTCATTTTCTTTCTTTCTTTCTATCTCTTTTTTCTTTTTTGTTTTCATTTTCTTCTCTGTCTTAATTTCTTAGTTTTCTCTACTTTGTTTCTTTTAGCTCTTCTTAACATGAAGTCTTGATGACAAAGCGAATCATATTTCAAAACAGAGAATCATTTCTCGCGTCAAAACATCTTCCATCTTTGATGATTCCTAACACAGATGCCTTTTTCCCCAGTTGTATCACATTTAACCCTTGAAGTCTCAGCGCCATTTCTGTATACAATGTTTGACAGATCATGAAAATAAAAGGGCTTATGTTCGCATTGTCTGACATCGACATTCGATATTTTCAACAAAACGCCTTACTAGTTACAAGCGAGCATTTGTGTCTATTCTAAACTCCAAAACATATGGTTGATTGTTCGTAATGTCGCTTTTTTTTAAAAAAAAATATTTCTCGAAAATAAAGGCAACAAGGAGTAACGCCAGCAGTTATTTTCTTGCAGAGTTATCTCCCCCTGTGTCAATCTGTCTCAGAACATCTCTCTCTCTATCTCTATCTTCCTCCCTCTCTCTCTCACTCTCTATCGAAATATATATATATAAATATATATATATATAGGGAAGTTGAAAAGAAAGTAGAAACATATCCATGAAAGTTAAAAAAAAAGAAAGAAGGAAAGGTATTGATGTAAGATAAAAAAGAAAGAAAGAAAGGAAAAGAAACAACTTATTCATAAAGTGAAAGAAAGAAAGAAAGAAAGGTATTGATCGAAGTTAAAAAGAAAGAAAGAAAGAATGAATGTAAGGTATTTATGAAAGTTAAAAAGAAAGAAAGAATTGTATTGATGGAAGTTAAAAAGAAAGAAAGAAACAACGAATGAAAGTTAAAAAGAAAGAAAGAAAGAAAGGTATTGATGTAAGATAAAAAGAAAGAAAGAATGATAGTTATTCAAGAAAGCTAAAAAGAAAGAAAGAAAGTAAGGTATTGATGGAACTTAAAAAGTAATAAAGAAATGTATTCAAGGAAGTTAAAAAGAAACGTATTCATGAAAGCCCAAATGAGAGAAAGACATTCATAAAAGCTAAAAAGAATTGAAGAAAGAAAAAGTCTTCATGAAAATTAAAAACAAAGCGGTATATATATAAATATATTTTTCAACCTTGTGGGCGATGCATTATTCTCAACAAAAATAACAGCCCTATCTAATAACGAAGACTATATATATATATATATATATATATATATATATATATATATATATATATATATATATATATATATATGTATATGAAGAAATATAGTGTTAAGGTGTGCTATATTTATGAGATAAAATGCTAAATATCCGAGATAGAGTGTATGTAAATTTAAATATAAAAAGTGAACATTGAAGTCAACACACACAGCATCAGGCTGTTTCATGCTGGACGCAATCGTGAAGCAGCATGTCGCCTCTGAGTGGTGGCGTCAATGTTCTGTGATACATATAAATATATACATATACACCCTACCCCATTTACAGACTTTATGATTAGAAAAGGAAACATTAGGCGAATAAAATAGTTATTGCATAAAAGGATTAATTGCAGTTCCTCTTTGACATTCTTTAATCTCACTCTCTCTCTGTCTCTCTCTGTCTCTCTCCTCTCCCCTATATATATATATATATATATATATATATATATATATATATATATATATATAAACATGTATATATACGTATATGCATACATATATATATATGTATATATATATATATATATATATATATATATATTTATATATATATATATATATATATATATTTGTATATATGCGAATATATATATATATATTTGTATATATATATATATATATATATATATATATATATATATATATATTTTGAAGATGAACAGTCCTACTTTCGGCTCTTGTTTTGAAACATGAGAACTCTTATGTAGCGTGTTGGAATCATATTTTTAAATTAATAATTATATATATATATATATATATATATATATATATATATATATATATATATATATATATATATATATTACTGCTGGAGTAAATGTTTCCTTTTCATAATTGATATTGGTTGTACTTGGTACCACATACTATTTAGCTTATATTCATGAAGATCTTCTTGTTAATTTTATTATTTGATACATTTCTTTTCTAATACTTCTCCCTGCTGCATTCAGCAGGGATTGAGGGATGTTATTCACCACGTTGCTTCGTATTTTTTTAGCCTCTTGGAGCTCACATTCATTTACATCTGGCTTTTAGGCACCACTCAGTGGTCTACTGAATTAATGTAGGGAAAGTGGAATAAGCACTTCATTAATTAGATGAATCTGAAATCATTTTACCAAATTTAACCCGTAGTTAGGGAGGAACCTTATATTGCAGAAATGTAGCCTTTTGATTAAAGCTCCATTACTATTTAAAATATCAAGTTAAACGAAAGAGAAAAAGGGTCAATACAATCAATACAATATAGTTCTCCGTATAAAACATCTTACCGTGAGATAGATCATTTCTACAGTATGATGATGAGAATTGCATAAACCCATCCCCAGAGTCGCAATGAAGATTGAGAGAGAATTTGATGGAAAAGAGATTTATAATATGTCATTTAGTAGTTTACCTACAAATGAGAGACTCTTTGCACATCCTCGGTCTAACTTTTTTGACTTTGGACCGATTATATTGACTCAATCGCTGCTAGGGATATGTCTATATTTCTGAGATGGTGTATTTTGTACACTATTTACATTATTCGGACTATTGTCCTCATCTTTGTCGCCATATTTTGTTGTACCTTCCGGCCTGATTCCGGTTTTTGTAATGTCGTACATTCTAACCAACTGGAGGAGGCCGGTGCGTACAACAGCTGAAACGTTGTGATAAACATGGCGACAAAAATGAGGACAATAATCCGAATAATGTAAATTGTGTGCTGCTAGGGAGTTTGGTTCTTTATATGGTATCACATTCACAAATCTACTATTCGTCCATACATTGAATTTTGCTTCCACATCTTATCTTGTGCTTCTGCCGAAATCCTTAAATAGTCTGCGATATTATCTGTCCTAAACCGCCATCTCAATTTCAGTCACTTTCACACCGAAGCATTGTGCCTTATCTGTGCATTTTCTATAAGTATTTTCAGGGTAATTGTTTTGAACTTGCCTCTAAGGTACATAGAATTTATGCACTTATGTCGTGTACTTGATTGGCAGCTGGTGAATTTAATAGAATTTTAATACTAACCGTTTCTCGCTCTTCCCGCTTGTAGATAGCTGTTTTGGGTGTCATCTTTTCTAGTCAACTTCAAAAATGTAAATGTTATTCTAACTGTCATCTTCTGTCTCAGTCTTTTTTTTATTTTCCGCTCTCTTTGATAATGTTTTTCACCTCATGCTCTTTCACTCACAGTAGCCCCTAAGCTTTTCGATTGAAATGATTAAAGAACAACAGGAAGCGATTTAAACATATTTATTTTGCATTCAAAACAAATCCTTGGCGACATTAAAATGTTTAATGGCTAAGTTATCCTGCTGTAATAAATGTTTCCTTACATAATATAAGTGGATTCTTGGCAGCATATACTCGTTAGCTTATATTTCTTAGGTTCTTCTTATTATTATTGGTACCATCTCCCTTAATGACGTGGGGGAAAATAGCTCTCCACAACTTCCTATCATTAACCCTGTCTTTTCCCCATCCCTTTCATTCCTAGTTCTTCAATCCATTTGCATAAGATCTTTCGGTACGTTACGCGTTGCTTTCCTCTGCTATTCATATGTTCTTTATGCCTTGTGAGTATCCAATTCTCAAAGCGATCTCTTCTCATTATGTATACTAGAAACTTAAAATTAAATTTTCTGGTCCTAAAAATAAGATTCCTTTTTATTTCCATTTCCTTTTAATTTCCTAGTTAGTAAATACATCGTCATTAATTTACTGAAAATTGATCAGTCTATAGTATCATCAGTACTTTAACTTTGACAGAAATAAGACGTTCTCTTGTAAAATAAAAGGAATACGTGACTCGCTGTTTACTTCTATCTATCTTTCTTGTATTGATTAAGTCCTGAGTGTATCAGATTCTACAAACCCTCAGATGTGTCCTAGAAATGTCAACAATGTCTTTCTGCTAGTAAGTAAGTGATTTCCTTTTGTTTCCATTTTCCTTCATACATCGTTACTTACAGCCACATTGAGACACAGGCTCTCGTATGATCACAGAAGATGAGCAACACTGAGCCTGGTCAGTACATTACATTGCTGGGGGACAACGTGGTAATACAAGCTGCTGTGATACTGGAATGCTGTGGTGTACTGAATAATGGCTCAGAATTGTTAATCGGTGAGCCGAGTTCAAATTCCAGCAGAGTTTGTTAAAATTCACTTCCGTCAAAAATACCACTTAGAAAGGTATGAATGCCACTTCTCCACCAGTTATAGGATAATTAGTAATACTTTAATCACTGAATCATTTTTATCTCAAAAACAAATGTTTTGATCAAAAAATACTTTCTGACTTAAACACTTTGAGCCCTGACCACTGCTTTACCGGTGGTAGAGAAATATGACGTAATGCCCAGCCACCGGTTGATCAGTGATAGAGAAAAATGATTCGTAACTATTTATATATTTAGCGTGAAATATTACATCTGTGAATTTTGACTCAGGAGCTCAGGCAGAAATGTTTTAAAATTTTCTGGAACGCAGAGCTCAAAGGGTTTAATAACCTGCAAATATGCCGTATAAAACGAATCAATTAAATAATTCTCAGTATCCTTCTGTATAACCACATTTCTATTGCCTCAGATCTATTCTTCATATGTTAGCATAATGTTTAGCATTCAGTGCCATATAAGAGAACCGATCTTACATAAGAGTTCAGTCCTTTCTATTTTCATTTTCTTTAAATAAACACACTTTACTGTAAAAATGATTGTTTGGAAAAAAAAACCCTCTTAAAAGCACCTTCCTGCCGACCATGAGTATGGCTGATGCTAACCTCCGTGAGCATGACTAATTCCGCCTTTTCTGTCTAACACTCTCGGCTGATATGGGTCGCTAAAAACTATGCTGAAGCCATTGCTCTGTCTCCGACGAAGACATTCGGTTCCTTGTGTCGCGCGATATACATATTTTCTCTTCAGAGTCTATCTTAGATATTTATAAGTCTACCATTTGTCCATGCCTCAAATATAGCAGTCACATCTGGCCCGTTACTCCCGCTGTATATTTGTAGATTATTGATAAACTCCAAAAATGAATTAGCAAAAATTATTGGTCTTGAACTGACGTCTCAGCTTTATGAATTTAAGCGCAGTACTAGATTAACAAGATCTTACTAAGTTACAGTTGTGCTAGCTAGATATAACTGGATGTTTTATGCTAACAGTTACTTAACTCGCACTTCTCTTCCGACTTCATGCTTTCCAACGAACTTAAAAGGCATTGTCAATCGCTATCTAAGTTCTCTTTTATTCTTCCCGATTCCTAATTCTTCTCTTCCGCACACATTAACCCCTTTACCACCTTGCATAGGGCGAGATGATTAAAAAGAAACCTTTTCGAAAATATGTGCGATTAGCATATGAAGTGATCTTTAAGGACGGGGAGCTAGTTCTTTGGATGTAACATATGTCTATCTGGTACATTGACAATTTGCTGAGATATTCGTGAAGGAATAACAGAGTTAAAATTATTTCCGGAGTTCCGAAGGATACTATTAATATCAGATGTATCTCTATAGGAGCCGTGACACATGGGTCTAGGCGCACATTGCCAGTTCATAGGGGTCCACTTAAACGCCCAGGTAAGGCGGTGTGTGTAGTGTGTAGTTTCCTGGTTTCTACACGCACAACTGGATGCTAAATATTGCTGAACCCACCTGCTGACATTCGCTGTTTGAAAGTGGATATATATATATATATATATATATATATATATATATATATATATATATATATATATATATATAATATATATATATATATATAATGGCTAATAATACATTCGTATGCCAGGACGGCTAGGAAATCCTTATTATACAAGCCCACTCAAACAACAGGCTACTTTCGCGTCGTGCTAGCCTTTATATATATACACACACACACACACATATATATATATATATATATATATATATATATATATATATATATATATATATAATATATAAACGGAAGAAGTTATAGTTGTTACAAAGACAGAAAAGTGTATATATTTAAAACAAGAGAGAAACCGCAAAAGGTTCTGGTTGCAATGTCGAAATATTTTATGTTTTATTTTCCATAATTTTGCTACACATGTTTCTGGTATCGCGACATTCCTTAGGCAAGAAGTGTATATTTCCTCATATTATTAAAAGGAATTATTTTTTCTCATGATTAAAGAAATGTAGACCGACTGAGAAAGGCACTGATAAAAAATTTCAAAGATTAACTTTCTCGATGTCACCGTGAACTTGAATAATGTTTATTACTAACACACACAGACACACAGACACACACACACACATATATATATATATATATATATATATATATATATATATATATATGTCTTTATTACAAAAATATATAGATAACCATAGATACATCTGTAAAGAAACAAATCACCATTATAAAATTCTCGATTGTTTAGATAATGAGTAAAGTTAGATTATATACTATCTCAAGGACATTTTGATAATAACAAAATTAAATATATAAAAACGTCAGTACTAAGCAACCAGAAAGAATATTTAAAATCTTAAAGTATTTAGAAAAGACAAGGAAGATGAAAATAAATATGAATGCTGTAGTCGTAAGACCAAATGGTTTCATCCAACTTTTAATCGTAATCTTCAAAGTAATATTGGAAGATTTTTTTTTTAAATGGAATTCACAAACACATTAATAATTCACCAACACTAAAAAACATTTTTAACAAAAATAAAATAAAAGATCAGCTATAGCTGCGTTTGTAAATCTATATATCAACATAAAAATCTTTTATTAAACAAATACATGTTAAACGTAAACAACAGATTTAATCTTCACTATTTACATTATTCGAACTATTGTCTTCCTCTTTTTTCGCCATATTTATTACAACGTTTCGGCCGTTGTACGCTCCGGCCTTCTTCAGGTGGTTGGAATGTCGAACTGAACCCTATATTTCGCTCACTGAAGTAGACTGTTATAGTTCCACGTGCCATGTCTAATGGATATAAGTTATCAGTTATCTCCTGTAAATTCCACCGCCTTAACCAGTCCGGAGCGTACAACGGTCGAAACTTTGTAATAAATATGGCGACAAAGATGGTATTTATCAATTCACCCACAGGAATTGAATGTGGCACAAGGCCTTTTTAATGTGGGTATGTCTGAGCCCGTAGGCCCAGCCAAAAATAAAACCCATCTAAAACCCGTCCAAGCAGGCTAGTTCCGTCAACCTCCCCGAACTAAACCCCACCCTTCGGCGGAGCTTCGTCCGGGTTCCTCTCTGCAATATGGCGACAAAGATGAGGACAATAGTACGAATAAGTTAAATAATGTACATAATACCACATTTCAGAAATATAGACAGACTTGATATTAATAAATGCAACTGCCGAAAAAAATATCTGTCCCTTAAAAGGTCAATATATGATATTACTGTATACCCAGCTAGCATACTTTTTAGTAACGATGTAAAATTTTATTTTTGTTCCACCGGAAAACCTTGAATTTTTTTTTCTGCCATCTTCAGAAGAATTTAGGCAATATAAAATACATAATCAACACTACCCTCTCTAAACATGTCTAGCAATTAAAGAATGGCAGTAATACACACATTATTACATGGGATATTGTGGCAAGAACAAAATATTACAATGCAAAAGGCAATAGATGCAATTTAAGTCTTGTTGAAAAATTAGTTATATTAAAAACCATAATTAACACGAGAAATGTATTGATGGTTGTAAATAGTCTTAAATATAAAAATCTGCACAAATACGTTCATCCATTATGGTTGTAGTGTTTTCTTTTAAAAATATCCAACAATCTCCATCTATGCTTAATATAAAAAAATAATATTCGAAATTTTAAAATAAGTTCACTTTATATATATATATATATATATATATATATATATATATATATATATATATATATATGGCCCGTGTATTTTAAATGCAAATATATTTTTTTAATTAAATCTGTAATCCCAGTATAATGCATAACTGCGTCAACAGTGTGATTTGTCGAGGAATTAGACTACTTGATGTTATGGGTCTGGAAGAGGAGGAATCCTTTGGAAAGGGCCTGAAATCATATCACGAGTTGACCCAAGCCTTGTAACTGAAATTGTGTAGACGGAACGTACTGTGCTAGCACGAAGTCACAAGTCATCGTGACCGAGGTTTTGCGTGTTTGTTTGTTTGTTGATCACGATAGATAACAAAAACTGTAATTAATATCTGCCCAGCAGTATAAACCACAGTTGGGATTCATGGGTGATGAAGAAACACAAATGTACCTGAAAGAGCGTCTGCAATAGGGATTGACTAGCCGCCCTAGTAGACGTATATCCTCGAATACGGGTGGAAGGTATTATATATATATACACACACACACACACACACACACACAGCCTATCTCTCTCTCTCTCTCTCTCTCTCTCTCTCACATATATATATATAAATAGCTAGCAATCTATTATATGTATATATAAATGGCCTGACGATTGCATATAGCATGAAACAGACTTCTAAAGTGTTGACTTCTATGTTCATTTATATTTACACGCTCTATCTCTGATATTGAGCACTTTATTCCATAAATATCGCACCTTAAGACTATATATATATATATATATATATATATATATATATATATATATATATATATATATATATATATCTCTTCATTATCCAGTATTATTTTATTTAGCTGTTAATGAGACTAACAAGTTCATCTGAACAGGAAACTGCTACAATTTACAGACATGTAACCCGGATGTTTCAGCCACACACAAACACATATAAGCCCGGTTCATCTTTGTCCTCCTCTTATTCCCTGTCTCCTTTTACGCATTCAATGCAAACGCCTCCGGATTTGTTAGCATGTACTTTGCTTCAAAGGTTTCACGTCTGCAAATTATCCAACTCCACCCTCAAACATCATACTAACTCGACACTTGCCTCTTCTTACCCCTTGCTGTGTAAGTACGTCGCCATCTATATCAACAAAAATGCTTTCTCTCAATCTTGGAAAACATACAACTCAAATGCCGCCAGCGATTACACACTCAATTGGATTTCGTCTAAGTGATTTACCATCCGTCATGTACTCTTTTATTAAGATTATTCGTATTTCCCTCTACATTGAATTATAATCTGAAGGGCCAAGATGGAGATCATGTGACAGCAAGTCGTCACAGTATCGACAAAAATATATTTTCTCTTTTCATATATTAATAATAATAATAGCTGGCTTACTCGTATTCGAGGATACCCGTCTGTTTGTGCGGCTTGTCAATCCCTATTGCAGATGCTCGCTCAGGCCCATTTGTGTTTGTTGAACACCCAGAGAGCCAACTTGTGGTTATAATGCAACAATGCTGAGCAGGCCTTAGTTACAGCTTCTGGTAGAGTGTGTGTTATCTAGCGTGATCGAAAATCTGAACAAGGCCTCCGTCACGATGATTTGTGACTTCATGCTAACACCGCTATCGACGTCCTCCTAAGGTTCAGTCTACACAATTTCACTCACAAGGCTTGGGTCAATACATTTTTTCAGGCACTTTCCTAAGGTGTCGCACGTTGGAATCGCGCCCTCCAGACCACTAACATCAGACCTCACATACCAACCGTGTTGAGATTCGAATCCGAGTCTCAAGTTCAGAAAGCGAACGTTCTAACAACTCTGCTTAATAAACCTTCATAAATTGCTTCGTTTCAAGTTCACTTTTGAAGAAGCTTCCAGAAGTTTTCTCCATATTTTTATTCTTCTCAGGACATCATGGCTCCCTTGTAGGTCTATTAATAAATTTTGTCTTTTCGTTATTTCTCCTACACTCTTCAGCCATCTATTTACTTAAGCTCACTCATGCGTTTTTTCTTCTTTCTCTCTTACCTTTAATATATCCTGTGAGCAACAAATTTTCTAAGCCGTCTTTCCTTTTTTCCGTCTTTTTTCCGTCTTTTCCTAAGCCTTCTCGAAACCTCAAGTATCTCTTTCTGGTGTTATATAGCTTTATTTCCTTTTCGTTTCCATTTTTTCTCAAACCTCGTCGTCGCTCATATGTTTAGACCATAATATATGCAACACCACTAATTTACACTATTTACATTATTCGGGCTATTGTCCTCATATCTGCCGTCATATTAATCATAGCTTATCGGCCGTTGTACCCTCAGGCCTTCTTCCTCAAGAATACATGACACAGTAGATAAGGGAGTTAAATCCAGTGACAGGATCCAAAGAGTGTGAGTTCAGTAGCCGGTTAAGGCGTCGGAGAACTCGTAGAGGGAAATTAACAGGCGATAACTGATAACTAACATCCATTAGACATGGCACGTGGAACTAGAACAGTCTATCTCAGTGAGCTAAATAAAGGGTTCAGTTCGACATTCCAACAACCTATAATTAATACATAAGTAATAGTAAATAGTGTGCATACTCCCTCATGTCAGAAATATAGACAGATACTGAATGATCAGTACGGACGCGATATACCGAAAATATGGGGACAAATTGAAAAATCCTACCGGAAACTGGCATGAATATAGAACCATCTGACATTCGTACACAGATATACAGCTCATCACTTTTGGCCTGGCCCTAACACTTCCCGTTGTACGATCCGTCTTTCTTCAGGTTGTTGGAATGTCGAACTGAACCCTTTATTTCGTTCACTGTTGATTCCCCTACCAAAGTTTTCCACCGCCTTAACCAGCTATTGAACTCACACTCTTTGTGTCCTGTCACAGGATCAAACTAACGCATTTATCCAGTGTGCCATGTGTCCTTTGAGCGTACAACGGCCGAAACGTTGTGATAAATATGGCGACAAAGATGAGAACAATAGTCCGAATAATGTAAATAGTGTACGTAATATCTCATCTGAGAAATATAGACAGATACCACAAATTTAATAATTCTGTAACATGTGTCCTTCATTTATGCTCTTGATCTCTTATTCTACAGAACATCCCAAGATGTTTTAGAACTTTTCCAAACATATTAATTAGAACGAATCAGTCAGATAAGTGTCATATGTGATACACGCGTACGAAGAAGGAAATTACTGGAAAGTAATTGAAACTCACCTGAAGCGAGCTGAATGTGTAATGCTCCTCATGCCAATGACACTTCCACCGAGCTTCACTACGGCATATGACTTCAGTGAATTTGATGCGTTCCTCTCGAATTTTAAACTGGAGTCATCAGGAGAGAATGTGCACCGTTTCGGGGCCTTACGCGATCATATCTCTTTCAATTTTTGACTCACAATGCAGGCGATTTTCCCACAGTAGGTTGGGTTTTCTTACTTCGGTAGACTGATTGCTAACCAAGGCTATTAGATAATCTGTTATGTTTTTGTAATCATAGAATTCAGAGAAGATAGATTTATACATTTTCTAAAGCTATTTATGTAAGTGAATGTGACGACACAAGTTGGAATTGAACTCCTCTCTCAGTTTTCTCATTCCTAATGAATCATTTTCATATTTTACAATTATTATTTCCATATTCTACAATTATCATTTTCACATTTAATTCAGTCTAATTTGTTATTTACATTATTTACACGTGGTCAATTGTCACCAAATGTCTTGTTGTCATAAAAACATTTTGGCCCCGGTTTCAGTTTTCATATAAACATCTAAATGTCCTTTCTATTATAGAGATAGTATAGAGTTTAAGTAAATATCTTGCTTTTCTTTGTAGTCTCTACAGTAGAGACTCCGAGGGTTGAAAAATTCTATATTGGTAGTAGTAAGAATTCGTCAAGACTAGGTGTTATCAACATACCTTGTCTTCCTGCAATAGTATTTGCAGAAATAACACATCATTTTCTAAATATTTTTGGAGTTTAAAAATAATAAGACTCCTAAGGTAAAATGGAAAATTTTAAAAACGGAAAAGACATGAAGGTATTATATGAACCCTTTTTTCTGTGCTTACATAAAAAACTGGAAATTATCAGATTCAGTATAAATTTCTTATTAAATCAAAGGAATGTATTACCTGTAAATTGTAAACATAGTTTACCTCTTACATAAAATTTAGTTAAACTTTGGAATTTGATTATGATATCCTTATATTCTAATTGTATTGCTTTGCACCATGTGTGGCTCATATTCCTATTTCTAAGATTAATTTGGATTTAATATAATTTTGTATTAATCTCCTGGTAGTATTAGTAATATCTTGTCAGGTGCATTGGTGTCTTGTTGGTATTTTTGACATTTTACGTTAATTGGTTATTGTTATTAACATCTTATATGAAACATGTTTGTTTAACAGTTGCATATTCATTTACCAAATAATTCTATACGTTTAATTTTTTACTAGTTTCTTAAAGAAGCAATTTATTTATCAACTATAAATAAATTTCATGTAGAAACTCACAAAGCATATAACATGTTTAACATTTTGTTAAATTATTTCTCCAACCCATTTTATTACTTAGGAAATGGCATTGTCTAGTCTCTATAATTTATGTATCCATTCACATCCGCTCCCGTTTAAGTCTGGATACCGTTAGCTGTCAATTTACGGGTCGTGACGCATTTATAAAAATATAACTTTAAAATTTTTGCTTCTTCGCTTAGTTTATACTTACCATAGGTCATATTTGATTGGTTAATCAGAGTAAAGCCAACAAATGATTTAATCCGACCTTTTTTACGTAAAAAGAGGTTGTATTTTTTTAATCTAAATAAATCACTCGACAGTAATTCACAATCGCCTGATGAGATGCATTGATACGCATCGTAATACGACTGCAATTGTGTAGCGATTTTCACATATTTTCTGTGTAATATCCTAATATATATACATTCATATATATATATATATATATATATATATATATATATATATATATATATATATATATATATATATATATATATCCTATAATCCCTGATTTACTAGCATTATTCTCATTTTAGGGTTATTCCGATTGGCCGGAGGCAGCGAATAGAAACATTATCCATATTGTCGATTGGCCCAAGCGCTTTCGGCCGCTCCTTTACTCATTTTCAAGGAGATTGATTTTTGTGTAGTTTATTTTCAGGTTTTGACTGTGGGAATGTATTGCTTGTGAATTACAGTAGCAGCGATTCAGAGCACTAGCGTGTTGGGTATGGTGGTAATTCACGTGGGCGACTTTCTATTTTAAAAAAGATTTTCAGCACTCCGTTACCATTGTTAAAGAAGGTGAGGTTGATGGTGAGGTAGAGCTGTTTGATGTACCGTGCCTCTCTTATAATGATGGGTTTATTTATTAGATTTACAAACAACTCTATTCTTATCGACTAATATATTTCTTAAGGGCTCTTACAGATTATTCGTTTAAAACCGACGAAACGTTATTAGTCTTTGTTACACTGTCTTAAAAGGAAACCCATTATATTCTTTATAAGGCACATTTGCCTAAAATTCATTTTTCTAAGGTCAGTATATCAAAATAGAAGTTTTATAAATTGTCTTTCACGAGGATATATATATATATATATATATATATATATATATATATATATATATATAATCATAACAATAATAATAATCATCGATTTCTGCTGTATACACATTTCCATCCGGGTTAAAGACCAGGGTCTGACAGGATTACATGACATTTTTAAGATCACAGAGATTTTAAATAAAGCTCTTCGTAATGTATGAGCTGCAGAAACAGAAATTTGTTTTCCTTTAAGGTATTGGCGACAAGGAACCCATTGAATGAGTCTAAAGGAACATTTTCGAAAACATCCGAGGACCCCAACTACAAATGGTCTTATTGATATTCTTATGTGACACATTTGTTTTAGATTTCCATTCAAGACTCTTGTACTTTGACAGTTTTTTTGACGATCTTCAAAGATGTATTACAATCTGCAGAAACTTTTATATCAATAAGAAAACATTTGTATTATTATTATTAGTTCCTGGCTTGCTCTTTGATAAAATCTTTTATCATAATGCATTTTTATAAAAGTTATTGGCCATATTATTGAATTTTTTTTTCATGAATATGAGATCAAATTTCATAGAGATTATTGTTTGAATATCTTGTTTCTTGGTATTTTTTATATATGTTTATCACAAGACCTTCTCAAGTGTTCTATTATCAGGTTCTCTTTAAATGCCATATTCGTGTAATTTCTAGGATTTTTTTAATATTAAATTCCACATTTTTGCAATTTCTGCTTCCAGGTCTTTGTGATATGAAAGGATTTTCAAATAACTTTGCTGAGATAGTCTTTTACACATATAATGGTGATGTCTACTGAGCGATGATTGGCCATATTGTTCATGTATTTTATTAATATATCCCAGCTCTTTTACTGTCGGCACGTATGGTGACATCGGATAGTTCTCTAATATTTTTATCAATTTGTTTATATTGTTTTTTGTTCATAAAAAATTCCTGCACGGAGAGGGTTATAATTGTAGCATAACCATCCAATGCTTTTCTTTTCTGTCATCAGTATATATATATATATATATATATATATATATATATATATATATATATATATACACAGTAAGGTTCACCCTGTACAAGGCCCGGGAGCCACTCGAGGTAGAGGGGGAATCCATAATATTAACATTTATCACCATTCAATCCTTCATATACCACATATTCACATAAATGTACAAAAAGCCCCATTTTGTAGAAATGTACAAATGTCTTTTTTCTTTTCTTTTATTTTTCTTACAAAAATATATAAAAATATAATGATATGAAATGAGTGGGGAGGGAATGTGTTGTGGTAAACCCTGCTACAGTGGAAGGAACTCTTCCTCCTCTCATAAATACTAACTTCCTAGGTCGGTCTTTGGGTAGCCGAGACGCAGTCTCTAATTGTGGGCGACTTCTGTCGAACTCTCTGTTTTAGCAGAGAGGAAAGCGGACAAAGCTTTGCCGAGGGGCAAAGTTTCGTCAGGAGAGTTAGACAGATCCTGAACCCGCTTATGCGGGTTCAAAGGGAATATTTATGGCCGGGTCTACGTGTTCGGAGAAACCCACGTTAAACTCGGCCTTGTGCCATATACATTCCATATACATTGTTATGTGTTGGGTGCAGTCTAGCGAGAGACCAACAAAACACTTTTTAAATCTAAAGATGAACTGAAAGCAAGGATTATGGTATCATTCATTATCTTAAACAAAGAGACCGTCCAGAAGATTTACAGGTTTCGAAGTTGTCTGGAGGGAGTGGCGATTTTATTGAATAAATTTGCTCTTTAGTATTTCAAGATTTTTTTTTTTTTAGTAATTTTGGTTAATATATCTGTTAAAATGAGATGCCAGTCTTATTTTAATGTTTGCATAATTTAGGCGACAATTTATCCATCGCACACTATATTAATCCCAAAGTAATTCCAAAGAACAATAATAATATAAATAATTATTACATTATATTAAAAACAAAACGAGATCATTTACAGATTTGATGGTATTTACATCTCTTATCATCCTGCATGATTTATCTTGACTTTCAATTAATTGCCTATTAACGTGGGTTCATAAGCAAAAAAAAAAAATTAATCTCTTTTTAACATTGCCGTATAGTTTGATCGATATGATCTTACATCTGATCACAAGCATAAATAAAAGCAAACAAAATGATAGGGAGTGAATATAAGTCTAGTTAAGGCGTGATTTATTTTCAGGCTTGTGAAATTTATTCACAGAGCAAAACTAAACTGAAGTCAGCAAAATGAGTTTCTCGGAACGATGTTAAGAATAATATAGTCGGAATATGTGAGAAACAAGGAAATTTTCTTTTTAAGTAACTGGAAACATATAGATGCACACAAAATTAAAAAGTGGTATGTCCCGGAAAGGGATATATTTGATCGAAGTAGCTAAGTGGTTTAGGCTCCTATAACCAAGTAGAATACGGTAGCAGTAATCGACTGGTACGCGTCGTAGTCGCAGGTAAGAAGTGTAGATCAATGGCGTAGTCCAATGAGAGTCCGTCGCTCAACTCTTGAGCGAACGGTTCGGTTTAACTCTCTGCTTTCGGGCGGGAGGAACCCGAAGGAGGCTACGCCGAAGGGTGGAGTCTTCTTCAGGGAGGTAAAACCAGCCCTGAACCCGTTTATACGGTTTCAAATGGGCTATTTTTGGCCGAGCCTAATGGCTCGGAAATGCCCACGTTAAAAAGGCCTTGTGCCACATGACGCCCTCGTGGGGGGACGACTAAATATAGTCCAATGAACATCGGCATAGATTTAAACTCTGTCGTACGTACACGTCCGTCTGTAATTATGACGGACACCAACCAAGCATATTCCAGTGAGGGGGGAACTCAGGTGTATGCATATTCCATTATATCAGAAAGTCACAAGTGAAATAAGTAAGAAACATAATCTAAAAAAAATTATTTCTGCCACTCAGTGTGTCTGAAATTCCTGGGGTCACACTTTCTTTACATAGATATATATCTTTTGGAATCAGGATCATCCCAGAATTAAAGATCTGAACTTCATCTGGTTCTTGACTATCAAGCATTCGGATTTCTGCCCGGATGAATAATGAACAGTTAATAATTAAAATTTTGAAGTGAACATCATTAGTGATGTTAAAAGTTCCTAATTTACATTGAATTTAAATTAACAAAAAGCTTCATGAATTGAAAAATTCTTGTTTTAAATTCAATTTAAAATATCTCCAGTACTTTTTCAATGCAGAAAATCAATTTTATTTCTTCAAAATTGTAAGGATTTACAGTTAAGTTAAGAAGTTTCGTGACGTGAGTTTTTTAAGTTCCGCAGAGTTTGTGATTTGACAAACTCATCTCGATTGAAGTTCGGTCTAAACTGAAATTTCGACACAAACTGGAGTTCTGATCAACATCGGATTTTCAGTCCAAATCTGTCTTTTGGGCAAAATTGGATTTATATTCTGAATTTTAGTTAAAGTCATGTTTCGATATACAGTTATTTTTTCAAAATTGCCAGAGATGCCTTTAGGTTTCAAGCTAGTTAAGAATAAAGGTAGAATTTTGTACTCACATGATATATCAAAGAATATAGATATGAATAGACTGTGGTAGATAGATAGATAGATAGATAGATAGATAGATAGATAGATAGATAGATAGATAGATAGATAATTGGCTGTGGTCGATAGATATGAATAGACTGTGATAGATAGATAGATAGATAGATAGATAGATAGATAGATAGATAGATAGATAGATAACAATAGGCTGTGATAGATAGCAATAGGCTGTGATAGACATGAATAAGCTGTGATAGATAGATAGATAGAGAGATAGATAGATAGATATAGAGAAGAAGAAATATAATTGATGGTGGATGAAAATTAATGCCCCAATAAATGAATTAAATAATGGTAAAAAGAGTGATAATTTTAAGACGGTTTTTTTCAACAGAGCAAATATTTTATCGGATTTCTTTCTTTCTTTCTTTCTTTCTTTCTTTCTTTCTTTCTATCTATCTATCTATGTCTTCACTAATTCTCTTTCTATCACGCTATCCATTCGTGTTTGTGTGTGTGTTTATTTGTGTGTGTGCAAATTATTTTATAATTAAGTGAAATATTGTTAGTGGAAACGTATTTCGGCCCGAACGGCATAATACCCGCACGAACCTGATGCCTGTAAGAGATCCTCGTAATGTCGATACATTTTACTATTTGATACGTAAATATTCTACTCATTTTTGACAGGTATTATATTAAAATTGTATATTTGTAGATATATGCTTATGCTCTTTATATTTATTTATTTATATATATTTATATATATATATATATATATATAGTGTAATCCCTCCGCACACATGTTACATTAAAGATGGCTGATACAGCACTAAGTTGTTTTCAAATTTCTTTGCATTTGTACGTGTATTTTTTTATGACCATTCACTACATATGTAGATTTCAATACATGCGCACGCACGCATGGAACACACAATACGCATACATATATATATGTGTGTGCGTGTTTTTTTTTTCTGTATATATATATATATATATATATATATATATATATATATATATATATATATATATATATATATATATATATGTGTGTGTGTGTGTGTGTGTGTGTGTGTGTGTGTGTGCGTGTGTGTGTGCGCGCGCGATTGTCTTGGCGGGGATTTATGTGTCTGCTCTTCTTGCACTTTTTTATTCTTTTTCTATTCTTAAATTCCATATAATGAATACCAGATGTCAGTTTCTTCCCGGTCTGTCAGCGGGGAAGCTTCCTTCATTCCCCGGGGTCTGTGAAGCTGGTAAAGCGAGAAAGGTCATTAATATTCTGGTATTGTTAATTTGTCTTTTCATCTATGCCGATGAGAGTTATTGTGCAGGTAAAACGATTATCTATTAAAACTTCCATGGATATGCCTGTGATATACGTCGGTATAGAATTCTATCTCTCTCTCTCTCTCTCTCTCTCTCTCTATATATATATATATATATATTTATACATGTTTCATTAAATAATATAGAAAAGTGTTGTCTATTTATTTTATGTAAATTTTTTTCGTAACATCTGATAAGTTTAATAACATTATCGTTGAACGAAGAAAGAAATTCACAATATTGATCCATATTTTTTTTAATATAATCTAAGCTTTCGGCTTACTTAAGCCATTATATATATATATATATATATATATATATATTACACACATCATACTCACTCACTCCCTAATGGACCAAATGATAACACACACCCATAGTAATATACACGCTTACACACATCATACTCACTCACTCCCTAAGAACCAAATAACACACACACACACTTAACTGAGAAACATCCCTTTTCCAGGAATCAATAAAACTGTCGAAATGACCAGGGGAATTCAGAGGAGCATGAATCCATCCAGCTCTTATCTTAAATAACAACTTAAAAGAGACTGTTTGACCAGCATAAGGCCTGACCAAAAAAGAACAAAAAAAAAGGTAAACTTCAGACAAAAGACCATTTTCTCCATCAAGACATTCATTTCTGTAGTTCACTGCTACCAGCAAGCAGATATTTTTTTCTTCCGATGTTGACCATGTTGGCCAAAACTAGTCGAGGAATCTAAATGAAATAATAAAGAAACGAAAGAATATCAATCTACAACCCAGTGTGTGTCTGAAGATTTTAATTTTTAATATTTTTTATTGTTCAAAAAATATATATATATATATATATATATATATATATATATATATATATATATATATATATATATATATATATATAAAACCACATTAGTTGCCTCCCTTGCATAATGGGTAAATATTTTGAATTTTGTGATTTTCACCCACACTGAGCCCATGAAAATGATCTCGGGAGAGAATAGAAAATACTTTGGAAAATAAAAATCATTTTAAAGAAAATTTTTGAATTTTTCTTTGATCAATTCTCTACAAAGAATTTAATCCGGGGACTTGAAAGGATTAAAACTAAAATAAATAGACATAATACTTCAAAATTATCTAACCAATCATACATGAGTGAAAATATGCGTTCTTCGCTCGCATTTCTTGATTCCCTTCCGGCTCCAAGATTGCCAACAAAATTTAATCTACAAAAATTTAAATGCAATGTCAATCGCTATCTACTGTCCAGCTGATTTCTCTTTTCTCTTTCTACTCATCAATAAGTTTTCTGCTCCTAATTCTTCCACATCTTGTAACCCCTTGTCATATAGTGGCATTACTGCCGTGCTTAGGGTGATTCCTATATATATATATATATATATATATATATATATATATATATATATATATGGGACCGGTGCTTAGGCATTAACTAATACCCTGGAGACTCAGCTTGATTGAACTCACAATCGGAATGCGCTTTGCAGGACACTGCTGGCAAGCAGCACAAGAACTAGGGAGATACCTAATGCTCTGGACACCTACCTGTGGAATCAGACTGGTTTGACGCCCAGAAACTACCGACTAGCTAATTTATGACACAGAAGGACACCCTAATGTCCTTCCAACTTTGATATATGACTCAGGGGTAAGCAAATGGTCAGTCACTCATTCACTTTTGAACCGACTGCTCGGTTGAATTCTCTTCCTACGGACGGGAGGAACTCGAAGGAGGCTCCGCTTCGGTTGAACTCTCTGCCTTCAGGCGGGGAGAAACCCGAACAAGGCTACGCCGAGGGGCGGAGTCTCCTTCGGGGAGGTAAACCGGCCCTGAACCCGTTTATACGGGTTCAATGGGCATATTTTTAGCCGAGCCCACGGGCTCGGAGATAACACGTTAAACCGGCCTTGTGCCACATGTGACTGCGTGGGGCAGTGACTACATAGCGTCAGTGCGTCGTTCAAGTCTCGACGGCTGATCGGTTGAATTCTGCCTTCAGGCGGGGAGGAACCCGAAAGAGGCTACGCCGAAGGGCGGATTCTTTTTCGGGGAGGTAAAACGACCATGAACCCGTTCATACGGGTTCAATGAGTATATTTCTGACCGAGCCCACGGGCTCGGAGATAACACGTTAAACCAGCCTTGTGCCACATGACGCCCTCGTGTGTGTGTGTTGGAGGGGGGGTGACTAAATATCTTCAGTCAGTAGTTCAAGTCCAGTCAGTAGTTCAAGTCCAGTCAAAAGTCGAGTCAGAGTCAGTCCGAAACAGTGTCGCGTTCAGACAATTACAGCAAGACATTGGAATAGTGATACTGGTCGAGACTACATTGTTTTCTCTACTAAACCTGATTGTTCATACTAACACTTCTACTTCTCTATATATATTCCCGTTTGTAATATATCTGTGTTATTCCATACCTGTGTTCGAGTTCTTCTTTAATGGTTCTACCATGGACTATCACCGTAGTACAAGGAACGGACAATAACAATATATATATATATATATATATATATATATATATATATATATATATATATATATATATATATGGACAGCAACCTTTACTTTAAACATCTTTCGTTAAATTTGTCAATTCAAATATTATTAATTTTATATATTTAGTTTTCCATGCTTCTTACATTTTTCTGTTTGGTTTAATTATGTGAGTACAAAAGCTGCAGTCGTAACGCAACTAGTCATTTAGATTATTACTACATAAGACAAATGGCTAATGATCGAAAAACATGTGGAAAATTAAATTTTTAATAAGAAGTTCATGAGAAAAATATGTTGGGATTTTTTATATATATATATATATATATATATATATATATATATATATATATATATATATATATATATATTTAAAGTAAAATATATATTTAAAGAAAAAACATATTTTTATCAAAAATATATATATATTTATATATATATATTTATATATATATATAGAGAGAGAGAGAGAGAGAGGGAGAGAGAAAGAATGAAAGAGAGAAAGAGCGAGGGAGGGATAGAGATGGTGTTTATAATATTAGAAGTAGGAGTAACAACATCTGCAGCTTCTGAAAAAAACGACCAGAATCCACCATCTTTCGGCACTTAAAAGACATGCAGATGGGTACATCTGCAAACTATTAACGTCCCGCCCCGTGGAAGGAACCGGATGCTGTGAGAGTTGCAAAAGATTTATACTAATGTCTTTCATTAATTCCACTTATTAACTAGATTATCACGATTGCCACCATGTTACTTGCGTTTCGACGCGTTGCTTAAAACTGCGACCGTTTTTCTCAAGACAAGCGACATTTTTTTGGTAAAGGCATAAATTCTCTTAGATGTATCTCTATATATAAATAACTATGTCTGTGTCTCTGTGTGTGTGTGTATATATATATATGTGTATGTGTGTGTGTGTGTTCGCGAACTACTCGAGAACCATAAGGCATATTTCCACCAAATTTGGAAAATAGATTATACTCGATACTGGGTGTGTCTGGGCAAAAAAAAATAGTCATTTTTTAAAAAAATCAATAGCCGATAATCGATAAATATAATGTTTAATTTCCATTATTTTGGTTGTTTGTAAACTTTAAGACTTGAAGTATAAACCCTAAGTCCTATGTTAATGAAACTTTATAAGTGTATGCAAGTTACTCTCCCGCTTATACGCCATATTGATTTTCGTTTGTCTCGCCACGTTGCTCCAAAGAGACCCCTAAATTTCAAACTGCTTTGGTTTTACGAAATTTTGCATGTCTGTTACGCTCTTACAATGAGATAGAATTCGGTAGTCAGATTTTTAAAAATGCATGAGGGGACCCACCCCAGGATGACCCTATAAAACCCTTCATGCCTCAGTTGCTTTTCAATTGTATTATGTAGCAGTATTCCCCAATTTCAACGAATAGTTCAGTACATATTGAGATTATATCGAGTAACTGAAGTAGTTGTTGAATTTCATCTCCTTGCAATGCCTGTTGTTCATTCTTTATAGTTTGAGCAAAAGCTGTCAACAAAACATTTCTCCTCAACAATTTTCGAAGATCGATTGCGATTAATGTACTATTCATTTGCTGACAATTTTTTGTATCTTCTGTGCTTCTGTAAAAAAAACAACTTTCTCCTGTTATAAATGTTGTCACACTTCATGTCATTATAATTTTTCGCCATATAGATAAGAGGCACTAAATATAAATCTTCTTTATTTTAACTTTACATATTGGATGAGGTTAGTAATCTTTTTTTGAATAAACCCAGGCAACGCAGGGTAATGCTGCTAGTATTTTATATTTTTATACTTGCATGCAAGTTTTAACCTTGAAGAAGACAGTCATATTGTCGAAATATTGGGGTTGTGCATTTTCTTTTCCTTTTCTCTTCTTAAATAGCACAATTTATGTGTTGAAATATATTCGAAGAGTTATATCAAACATTTGTATTATTATTATTGTTGTTGTTGTTGTTGTTTTTGTAGTTGTTGTATTTCCTAGAATTTCTGGCCTATACACATTTCTTTCTTGGTCACCACAGAAACCTTAGCTCAGAAATTATTTTATTTCCTTTGACTTCCGATGTATTCATTTTCCACTGAGCAAGTTTGAAAAAAAATAAATCAAACCTATTTTACATCGACAAATCCCTTCCTACGGTGGGAGTTGTACTCGTGAGAATTTTTACTTTTTAAGGCATGGGCTACAAGGAATGCCTTCATTGAGTCTATTGGAATATTTTCCAATCAATCCGAGGACTTCAAATACAATTTATATTATTGATGTTTTCATGTTTCACATTTTTGACATTTCGATTTCAAGGTCCTTGTATTTTTTATAGTTTTTCAATATCTTCAAAGATATATTGCAATCTTCAGGTACTGCCACCTCAATAAAGGACACTTTTTGTCTTTCGGGTTCTCTATTAATTAGCTTTGATTGTTCTGTATGTGTTTATTGTAAAATCCTATGAAATTGTTACAAGTCCTATTTCCGTAAACGAGTTTGGTTGGTGATCATACAAATTTCTTTTAGTTTCACTTCCGTAAAAGTTGCAGATTTTCCAGTGCAGTTATTGGCCCATTCTGTCATGTCGGGTTTTATATTCAGTGGGTGCCAATACTACGCAGCCTGATTCAAAATGGTCAATTGTTTCTGGATATTTATCAAAGAATCTGCATTTTGGTCTAACACAATTTTTCAGTATGTGTTCTTGGTAATTTTTAGTTAGCAAGAATTGGTCCTGAGCAGCAAGAATAAAACCTACGGTTTCAGATTTTAACCCTGCACTAGGTAGCCACTGCTGGTAAAGGGATCTTTCTACATCAGCTTGTTTGGTACAGACAGATTATTGAACGTGAAGCGGTTCATCTTGCCATCGTTTCTGCATGTGTTCGGTTGCCTTTGCCTGTAGTTTTTTAAAAGTATTTTGCAGTTTCAGTTGATGTATTATCTTTTATTGTTATTTCTTCACCCATTTGAAACTCCATTTTGAACTTGTTGGCTTTATTTATGACTAAATAAAGCCGCTTAATACTTCCATGTTTTTGACGCAGATCATCATCCAGTCATCCGTAGTTTTCAGATATCTTTGAAGGCCAATTTTTGTAGTTTTGTAGTTTTGTAAGCCAGTTTTATTTGAACTAATCCTCCAGATCTGGACACAGAGAGACGATCGCCATCAGCTTTGGGATGTGTTATGGGATCTTACCCATAATAATAATAATGCACTATTACATACTTAATAAATATTGCGCCTCAGGAGGAGGCAAGGAGTTAGTAGTTCAAGTCGAGTCAGTATTTCAAGTTGAGTCAAGAGTCGAGTTAGAGGCAGTCCGAAACAGAGTCGCGTTCAGACAATTACTGCAAGACATTGGTATAGTGATACTGGTCGAGACTACATTGTTCTCTCTACTAAACCTGATTGTTCGTACTAACACTTTCTACTTCTCTCTATATATCCCTGTTTGTAATATATCTGTGTTATTCCATATCCGTGTTCGAGTTCTTCTTTATTGGTTCTACCTTAGACTATCACAGTGGTACAAAGAACCGGACCATAAAAGGATGGTACATGCGGTGGTAGGTGAGAAGCTTTCTTGTTTAGGCCTCCATTCGCTTAATGTCAGCTATTGTTCACTTAACTATATTGAAATTGCAATGCACCACAGGGTGAACGAAACTGTTTATAGCTGATATTCTGTATTTTTTTAAAAGAATCAGCTCGGTATTCAATACGAGACGCAAACGCCTGTAGTACCCCATTACTTGTTTCACCTTCATTAGGGTATTCTATATTCCATCGCTTTCGCTAATTCCTAGTTGATTATAGGCTTCTTTTTGTTCCAGTTCCCTAATCTTTGGGACAAAATCCAAAACTATCGAGTGAGATTCTGCAATTCTCCTTTCCTTAAATGTTACTTTTGCACATTTATCTAATCCGAAAATCATATCTCTATCATTAGATCCAGTGACTAGAGCCAAAATAGTTGTGAGATCAGTACCTGGCTACCGCAGTAGTGAACCAAAAACATGGCAGAGACGAGTTAAAGAGAAATAACCGAGACACCCGGAAGAGGCATGACACAAAGAGGCTTGGCACGTAGAACTAGATTAATTTTCTCCGGTGGACCAAATAAAGGTAGAACAATAGAAAATAAAGGTACAAATAAGGTAGAAATGCACAGGTCACGTGTTATAAAGAAACTAAAATAGTACTATATACATTTTAAGATATTTCTATGTTTACATATTCTTTTTTATAGATCCAAACATTTAAGTAAATGATTTGTTTATAATAAACAGTATTAACAACATTTAAATGTCCGAGAAATTGTCACAGAAAATATGTGCCCTCCGACAGGAATCGAAACTGTATCCTATACCGAACCGTCATATAGCCTGACGTGCTTTTACCGATGTCGCCATAGAGGAGCGTTCGGTCAGCAAGGTTGATTTTACTGTTTTTAAACTACAATCTTCCATGATTCTCTCGTACATTCATATCTGCTCAATGCGTATCCAAATACATTATTGAGGAGACCCTTATACTCATTGTTGTCTTTCGCAAAGCCTTTGAGATCATCCATGTGGAATAGGTGTTTGACTATTTTCTTGTTTAGTTTTTAACCATGGTTATTATTGTTTAGTTCATGAGTAAGCCGGATTAAGAGACGAAAGAGAAGGGTTAAAAGGGAGTCTCCTTGAAAGATTCGTTGTCGGATATTCAGAATGTGTGACTTAAGTATAATGTGGTTTTCCACGTTCCCATTCTATCTTTAAGGAAAATTATTGTTACGGGGGAGACTTTGTATATTCCCAAAGTCTTAAGGATCCAAGTATATGGCGCACTATAAAAGACTTTACGATAATCTATCCATGCTGTGAATATATTTCTAAACCGGCTGCTGCAATTTTCCATGATAATTTTCTATATCAGTAGTTGATCTTCGCAATCCTATGACCCTTTACTGCATCCATGCGGTTTCTGTGGAAGAATGTTATTTGCTTCGAGAAAAGAGTAAGTACAGTTCGTCAGGACAGACGTGATCAATTTATTGATAATTTATTATATGATTATTGATTAATGTATTTATTTTTATTATTGTTATTGTTTTTGTGATTATTATCTTATTTTCTTTAATTTCTGGTGTGTACATATTTCTTTCCGGATTCCGCCCAGAAACCTAACGTTAGAAATGGCATCATGACATTTTCCACTGACCAATTAAACAACAACAACACATATATCCCTTCGTAAGATGAGGGCTGTACACAGGAGAACAATTTTTGCATTACTTTAAGGCATGGGCTTCTCGGAATCCCTTCAATAAGCCCACTGGAATCTTTTCTAGCCAATCCAAGGTCTCCAAATAAAACAGGGATTGTTGATGTTGCCATGTGATTGCTATCATTATTATTATTATTATTATTATTATTATTATTATTATTATTATTATTATTATGTTATTTTGCGAGATTAAATTCTTATTTTTGGTAAAGAACATTTCCTGTTCATATTTAAACGATTCCTTCAAATTATACAAATTAAATCTACTTAAAACATTACAAACACTGCAAATGATATATGTGTTAATATAAATTTATAGGTATCTAGTTGAAATCCAAAAATAAAACAAATTCATTTGAGGAAGCGATCGATAAACTGTTTATGAATACATTTTTTTGTTTTTTTGGTATTGATGTCATTTTCTGAAAAACAGCAAAATAGAAGAACATAAGAGAGGATGGGAGAGTGCTAAAAGAAATAAGCATAGATGCAAAGAAACAAAAAGGAAGGAAGGAAGGAAGGAAGGAAGGAAAGAAAGAAAGAAACAAACAAAGAAACAAAGAAGGGAACAAAGAAAGAAAGAAACAAAAAGAAACAGACAAATAAATGAAAGAAAGAAAAAAAAATTTAAAGAAAGAATTAACAAAGAAAATTCTATTTTAAGAAATAATTTTTCTTTTCCATTCATATGTGGTCAGCTATACCTGATTTTTCTATTTCTCCTTGTTTTACGGTTTTACGATGTTCTTTTAGGTTTCCCTAAAAAGGTGACCTGTTTAGGTGAGAAGAGAGATGACCGCCTCCTTATAGAATGAGGGTGAATTAATAGACGGAGTGTATCACTGGGAAATACAAGACTTAAGGAATCAGCACGTATGCTAGGCCACAAAAATCTCCAGAGCCGACCAAGCATAGAAATGAATACAATATGGGAATCAGTAATAAGGAGTGCTAGATAAAAGCAATGAATAACAATTGCAAATAAAATTGCAAAATAAGCTCTCGTAAAAATTCAATAATATTAACAGAAAATTCCAATATGAGCAATGGTAAAAAATGTTTGCCGGGACATTAAGCTATGAGTCCAAAAATATCATACACAGATGTCATAAGGACACAAAGCCAATGGATAAATGTTACGGTTAGATCCAGTGATTAGACCCAAAGAATTGTGAGTTCAATATCAGGCCACGGCAATGACGAACCAAAACTTGAAGAGTTGAGTTAAAGGGAAATAACTGAGACATCTGGAAGAGGTATGGAACGTAGAGCTAGAACAATCTAGCCCGGTGAACGAAATGAAGGTTTCTGTTCGAAATTCCAGCCGAAGAAGGCCAGAGCGTACAACGACTGAAACGTTGTGAATATGGCAATGAAGTAGAGGATAACAGTCCGAATTATGGAAGTAATCATAAAAAAGGAAGAATGTTAGACGTAGGAAGAAAAAATATGAATGAAAAAAGAAAAAATATAAATGAAACATGAAGAAAAAGAGGAAGAAAAATGAAAGAAAAATCTGAATAAAATAACAGGAAATCTAAGAGAAAAATAAGTTACAATTGTAGTAATGAAGAAACAAATATGAATGAAAAGCGTATCTAGAACATTCGCCGTAAATATTTTTGCCGTAGAAAAAATCGCGTCAGCAATTTTAGCCGTAGGAAACATTGCTGTATAGGATTTTTGTCGTAATTTCGGAGCATTTCTTTTTTTTTATACCCTTATCTTGAAGATCCCTTTTGGAGTAATGTTCACTTAAATATGCGATGTCTTTTTTACAGCGTTAAACATCAGAAAAAAATTAAAAATGAAATATTTATTTAAAATAAAAGACTGAAAATTCACTTGATAGACGATATGGGTTGGCTGTAAAAAATATTGTCGAATGAAAAAAATCAAAATTAAAGAGTTTAAGATATAACTCTTCTCCATCGTGACTTCAAATTAGGTATTCATTTTGAGTATTTTAATTATATAACAAGGTCGTATTTTAATTATATAACAAGGTCGTATTTTAAATCTTTCAACTTTAAAATCGTTTTTGCTTATGATGGATTGAATGCCATTTACATTTTTGATCAAAGGTGGTGTGTTGTTATAATGAATGTTATAATATAAGAAAGTATATTTCAATATTTAGGTATTTATAGTGAATTTAAAACAGTTTATGTTTGCAAATAATTTGTGTAAATTATTCGTACTGAAAGATTGAAAGGTTTATCTTTCTTTGTTCACTTATTTTATATTGAAGTTAGTTGAGTATTCAAGTTGAAAGTTTATTTGAAATACTAATATATTGCTTGAGGGAGAATTATGCGCAGACTGAAATTATAAACAAAGTTTAACAATAAGTCTGTTGTCAAGTTGAAATTTTTGCGCTCTTCACTGACAAGGATGAATGATGGTGGATTATGATCATATAACTTAGTTTATTAAAATGCTTAAATCGAAGTAACAATAGTGTAAGCGAGGTATACTTAATAGCAATGTACTTCACATTAAAAAAAATTGGTGAAATTGTCTCAGGGCAAAAATCCTATAAGGCAAAGATGTATACGGCGAAAATTCCCGAGGATAATTTTCTTACGGCAAAATTGTTTAAGGCGAATGTTCTTAGAACCAATGAAAAGCAATGGAAATGAAAAAGCAATGGAAAAAAAAAAAAATAGAATAAAAAATGAAAGCGAGAAAGAGACAAAAAAAATATAGAAAGAAACTGCGGAAAGAGAAAAATGAATGAATGAATTTCGTTCCATTTTTTATCCAGTCAGCGAATCTTTGTCTCGCTGTGATCGGGACTCTCCTTCCTCTTACAAATGCTGTTCTTGTCGGGTCCTTTTCTACAGCAGATGTTGAGGCTACCTCCTTTTTAGAGATATTTGTTACTAGACTTTTTGCTACTGAAGGATCCAGTTTGTCTTGTTAATTGAACCATAGCTGGAGAGATGGATTCATATTTTTCCAAAAGTATTATCAGATGAAATTATAAACAGGTAAGTGAATGTAATAAACTAGACTGAAACTGGAACTCGGCTCTCAGGTTCCCCAATCTGAATCGTTAACCACTCGACAGTGTCTCTATAATAAGTGAAAGAAAAAGAAAAAATAAAGAAGAAATGAAAGAATTAAAAAGTAATATATGAAAAAATAATGAGTGAATTTCATTCCATTTTTTTTATCCAATCAGCGCATCTTTGCCTCGCTGTGATCTGGACTCTGTTCCCTCTCAAAACTGTTGTTCTTTCCGCTTCCTTTTTGAGGCTACCCGTCCGCTTTCTAAGAGATATTTGTTATTGAAGTTACTTTCTTCTAGCTCTTGTGTAAACAGACAGGGCCTACAAGATAGCAGGTGGTTTGAATTCAGATTCTCCTTCTATTAGACTATTTGCTACGCAAGGATCCAGTTTGTCTTGTTAATTGAACTATAGGTGGAGAGATGGATTCATACCTTTTCCCAAGGTATTATAACGTAAATGAATGTAATGAACTAGACTGGAACTGGAACTCCGCTCTCCGGTTCCTCAATATGAGCCGCTAACCACTCGACAGTGTCTCTATAATAAGTGAAATAAAAAGAAAAGAAATGAAAGAATTAAAAAGTAATATGAGAAAAGGAAAAGTAATGAAAACTCCAGATGAAACCCTCTAAAGTGCAAGAATACAATAGAAGATTAAAACAAATTGGTAAAAAAAAAATAACAGAAAACTCTGAACAAAGAAACAGCATCTCTTAAGACCATTTAATTATATGTTTTAGACACTAACATTAGGCCACAAAGAATACTGAATATTATCTATAAATAGCATAAATTCTATATTCGTTTAGATTTCTACTGTCTTGTATTGTTCACCGCGTTCCGTCAAGCACTTTCAGTGGGAAACCCTGAGGAGACACTATACTGCAGTTTCCAGCCAATTCATTTTGTCTTTGACTACATGCACATACTATTATTCTTTATCTTTCCCACCTTTAAAATTATATCCTTAAGGTCAGCTGCTAAGAATATTGGGACACTGCGTCGTACAAGATAATTAATTGTCTTCATATCTATCATGCATATCTATAAGTCTACCATTCGTCTATGCTTAGAATATTGCTGCCACGTATAGTCCGCTGCCTTTGTGATTTATCTTGAGCCACTTGATAAAATCCAAAGAAGAATGAGCAATATTATCGGTTCTAATCTGGCAGCTCAGTTTCAGTCAGTTTCTCCTTTGCCTTAGGTTTTCTCCTTTTGAATTTTCTTTCAATACGTCCATATTGATTCTTCAAATGAGTTATTCGTATTGGTATCAAGACTTTAGGCATTGATGTGCAGAACTAGACTGGCGTCAAGATTTCATCAGTTTACTTTTGATCTTGCTAGATATAACCGTATGTTCTATGTTAAGGGTTTCTTCTCTCGTATTTCTCACTTGTAGGAAATCACATGCTTTCTAGCCAACTTTATTCGTCAAAAATTTAAATGCAATGCAGTCTCTATCTACTGTCTTGATTATTCTTTTTGTTTCCGCTTATTAATAATGCTTCCGTTTCTAATTATTCAACACACAGTCTTCCCTTGTACCTTCGTGGTTTTAATATCCAGTATGGGGTGAAGTCAAAGTTTTAAAAGATGCCTGAAACAAATAAACGAAATAAAACTAAACCAGTTTGCAAAACAACCCCCAAAATATAATTTAAAAAAACAAAGAAAATATCTGAAGACACTCAGCCTTACATTATCTTCTTTATTCTTGAATTTCGTAATGATTTCTGCAATGTAGAATAATTTCCGTCCTTGGTATGACGATACTCTACATCCTCATCCGGGTTAATACGATAAACTCCATCCGAC
>CAHIKZ030000583.1:380000-425000 GCA_903632075.3 Acanthosepion pharaonis
TATATAGCAGAAACACCAGATCACCAGATGAGAACAGCATTCAATGCACGGACGAATGTAAATGTGCAATATAGATTCTGACGAGAAAAAAAAAACTCAGGCATGCCACAGTGGCCCATCTTTCCTTGCAATAGGTACAACTACTGATTTGATGTAGTCTTTCTACTTCAAGTCAGCTGAAAATTTAAGGCCAAGAAAGCGTGTGTGTTGCTCTCCAGGAGACTAGCGACTACCATGGCGATGGTAGGGAAAAAGGGTTTGCTGTTCCCTAATTCAACATTAAAGTAATTTTTCTAAATATCTTCTGCATATGAATAGCAGTTACTAAATAAAATCCATATACTTGCCAAGATAAAGTTCCCAAGGAACGAAATACGTTGGCCTAAAAGTTTTTTTTCCCTTTCATTTCTTTCATAAATAAATGCAACCGTACACACACACATACACACACACACAAAGAAACATGTTATGATGGAGTGTTCCACACTCCATTTGTACAAAATGTATCTTTAGAATAACATATCAATTTGTCTCTGACAATAATGGATACTATAATAAACATTTTATTATAAACATAACCCTGATGATGACATGGATATGTCGAAAGTGCTTGGTAATAAAACAATATGTATAGACACGCCAATTTTCTCTCGCCTTTCAGTAATGTCATCAAAAACTTATTCAAATTCTTATGAAAGGATCTTAGCGAAAAAAGTAGGTAGTATATGTCTAAGCTGTACAACGAAATATCATATATATATATATATATATATATATATATATATATATATATATATATATATATATATATATATATATATAATTACAGCCTCTTTCTCTTTGCATCCCTCTCCTTCTTCATTCGTTTTCCTTTTTACTTTTCTTTTCTCCCTTCTCCCCTCCCATTTAAATATATCACTTCCGTTAAGTTAACCATCTAAATAGGTCAAGGTCTGGTCACTCCTCCACCCCCAATACTAAGTATGATTGAGAGAGATATGAAATAAATCCCACCCTACTATGTCTCTTTAACTACTCCTTTTACACTCTCTGTTAAATTACAAAAACTTACAGTACCCATCATTATTTATTTCATTTTTCCATTCATTTTTGGAAGTGCTATCAGATGATCCGGGGTCCTTTAAAAGGAGTTTGGTGAAATAAATTATCATAGTGGTGGTCTGTTTTTCTTTAATATATAATATATTTCGCGATCGTCAGATAAAATGAAACACTGGGTCACAAACTCACATCAATCTAACTAAATATATATATATATATATATATATATATATATATATATATATATATATATATATATATATATATATATAGATAGATAGATAGATAGATAGATAGATAGATATGGATTAACTCCGACAATTATTTAGTATATTTTCTGTTTATAATATTATTTTTAATAGATAAATACTCATTTTTTAAAAAAATAAACAGTATTAATTGACGGGCCTGATTATTCAAGAATATTACGTAGAAAATATGCGTTCTCCGAAAGGAATAGATCCTGTGTCCCATTCGGAACAGTCAATTTATCTGACGTGTAATTTGTTCTTTGATAACCCGTCGAATGTATTGCAAGTCAGATCAGTTGACGATTCCTGTCAGCGAAGGTGTATTTTCGACGAAATTTCTCGAACATTCAGGCCGGCAAGTGTAAGAAATATTGTTTTATATAAAAAAAAAAGAAAAGAAAGTGCATTTGCTTAAATAAATTGTCTCTAGTACTATAGTGTATAAACAGAATATATATATATATATATATATATATATATATATATATATATATATATATATATATATATATATAGATAGAGAGAGAGATATATATATAGATAGATAGATAGATAGATAGATAGATAATATTAGTGGTAAATATACACATACATATTCATTCGTCTGTTACCCCTCTCTTTAGCTCTAACATTCGTCCCACTTTCTCATACTTACACTCTCTCTAAATTCTATTTTTATTTCCGTTGTTTTTTGTGTTTTCTTTTTGAATTTGTAGGTCTGAAGAATTGGATCGTATTTACGATTCCAATGGAATAAATTATGACCATGGAATATTAGTGTTTATTTTTTTTTTATATATATATTATTATATATATATATATATATATATATATATATATATATATATATATATATCTCGATTCCATTCGAATTAGACGTATGAGGTTCAAGTAGGAAACCGAGAGCCAGACAACAGAACATGAGATTTGATTATAGTGGTGAAGGTTTCGTTCACGATCATCCACACTTTTTGGAATATATATATGAATCATTCATACAAGAAAAATATATAGAAGTTAATGATTTAAATGCTGAGAATACATCTTCGCAAACAATTATATATATATATATATATATATATATATATATATATATATATGTGTGTGTGTGTGTGTGTGTGTGTGTGTGTGTGTGTGTGTGTGTGTGTGTTTGTTTAAGCATGAGACCCACTGTAAAGATCAATGGACAATTCTATATTTAAATAAATACACTCTCTCCCTGGTTTTGGGCACTGTAACACATAAAAACTGCTTACATTAAATATTAAATATATATATATATATATATATATATATATATATATATATATATATATATATATATATATGTCCAAGTCTTGTGATTAGGGTATCATTTGATCATAGTCTGTTTCGAATTGAAGGATGGATAACCGGAAGAGATTCAAGAAGCCAATCTAAACGGTGTTAAGAACCCGAGAGTAACGACTGGATGAAAGGAAACATAAAACACAATGAAAGAAAGTAGGGACATATTTCTTTCCTGATTCGCCTATCACTGTAAGCATCAAAGAGAGAAGTAATAATAAAAATAAAAGATTACAGGAATGCGCCGGTCGAAACCTTCCTTTCATATCTCATCGCACGCACGTTTATAGCATTTGAAAAGCAGCGGTTGTCCTGGATTACCTTGTGAGGCCGATGCTCAAATTTTCAAAACACGTCTAATGAAAAGGAAGCAGTTCCTCTCATGAAAGTTATAAAAAAATATAGCATTACGTTGTTATTGGTTGGCAGATGCCGCTAGCTCTCATAATATAAGCTATTTTATTTTATTTTTGGTAATTCTGTTCACGCCCAATTTCTTACCTATTAGCTCGTTGGGGAAAATATCTATGTTGTTATTTTAATAAGCTCGTAACGTTCTGAAGAAATAAAATATTTAATTGGACTCAATTCGTCCATTTCAGTGAATGAATTGGGAAGTCTATTCATATAGATCACTGGTTCTCCATCATCTTTTATTTTTACCCATACACCACTTATATTCTTAAATGTTTTAGTGGACCCCCATAACCATTCGATATAAAAAAAAGCTTATTTCTGTTTTTGCTAATACGTAAGTTTATGAATTGTATTAAGAAATTAGAAAACCATTACGATAATGGTTATAAAAAATAAGAGAAACCCGGATATATTTTTTCCTAAATTAGAGCCTGTTTTGCATATAAAATAGACCAAACCCGGAATACGTAAGTTTATGAATTGTATTAAGAAATTGAAAAAATGTATTATATTAATATATAAATATTTTAAATTAAATATATTTATAATTATATTATTTGTTATTAATATATGAAATAAATTTACATTATAAATTATAATGTTTATATTTATATATAATTTTTATACAATTTATATATATATATATATACTATATATATATATTTTTATATATATATATATATATATATATATATATATATATATATATATATATATATATATTGAATTTGAAGGTCTGATGAAGTATTTTGATTCTCATGGAATAAATTATGACCATGGATATAATATATATATATATATTCCAAGAGACCATGGATATAAGAGAAACCCGGATATAAGAGTATTTATATATTTTTATATATTTTCTGGTCCTAAATTAGAGCCTGTGTCCACATATATTAATGCATATCTTTCTTTAAATTAGACCAAAGCAAAGAATATTTATTTACGGAGGGAAGAAAACCGGATATAAGAATGAAACAGTTTCATATCTATCTTTCTATTTAAAAATATATATATATATATATATATATATATATATATATATATATATATATATATATATATATATACGAACTTGTAGCATATAGATGAACCACGGGTTCTAAAAAAATGGTAAACGTGGTTTCTTTTCTCGGTCTTCACTCAGAAATGGAAGCAACACAAGGGAATCAACGAAGAACAGACACAAAACGATGGATTTCAAAATAAAACATTTATTTATAAATATATATAACGAAATAAAGAAAGAAAGAAAAAAGAACATTCATTTAACAAAGGAGGGGGACATTATTAAAGAATAGAAGGCGCGAGCGAATACATACATATATGAAAACAGATCAAGCCAAACGAATCAACTTATCTTGCAGTTGGGTTGATATCTTCACATAAAGTTTTGATTCGCCGATGCGAGAGTTCTGATGATAAAACAGTATCTTGGCCGGCCGACAATGTTCCTGGATTCTTCTTCTTTTCGCAAGTGTTCGAGGGTCCCCAGCATCTCATGCAGGCATTTGGTTGGGTCGGCCAGTTCCCTAGCAGTCCTTCCGACACTAGACGACAGACTTTGCTGTCTTCCTCATCTCAGTGGGCTGTCTGACGATTTTTGCCCAGCGACGTTCAACTGCCGCTGGTCAGAGGGAAACTGAAAAATCCTTTTTTGGTTTTCGCTGTCCCCAAAGACAGTCACGTGGGGTCCCTTCGTCCTTAACCGGGTACGCAGGAGTATAGGGCGCAAATCACGCAGTGCTTGTGTGATGGCCAAAAGTTCAACACATGCTTAGTACGTTCCGATCACGTGAATCGCAGCAGGAGACCCTGATGGTGCCTGGATTTCACTTATGGTCAGCCGCCTGATAGCTGCGGAATCGGGCCCTTGGCTAGTGGGTGGAAGAGAAGATAAGGAGAGAAAGAATTTGGGAAAAGAAAAGAAGGTGTATGGCCGATCATAGGATATATTCGCTCGCAAGTCGAAAATATTGGATTAAATTTCTATTTTTATTTATTAATTTATTTATTTATTTTCTTTTATATCTAACTAGTTTTCTCTTTATTTAAGATTTTACTTTAGCCTAACGCCTATATGGTTAATGAAATCGTGGCAACGTGACTATATATATATATATATATATATATATATATATATATATATATATATTTCGTTGGATAGGTGTGAGTTTGTGACCCTGGGTTTCACGCTTTAGTACCGCGCATATAATATATAAATAATTATACATATATATATTTATTTATATTTATATACTCTTTTCACACACACATATATATATATATATGAGTACTGGTGATATGGAAAAACTTTACATTAAAATAATATATACATATTATCCCACACCTTTTATACGACTCGAAGTTTCATGTCAAACGCAATATTCAGGTGCGTTGTGTACTGAGCGTTGCTTATATATAATTTGAATTATTTATATAATGGATGGGGGCAGACTTAATCTAATTTAATATCAAAGAGAAAATATAATAAATAAATATACAAATACAAAAATATATATATATATATATATATATATATATATATATATATATATAACTTATTATTTAATATTAAAAAATAAGACATCTATAAAACATCCATGTAAAAATATGAATAAAAATTATATGTAATAAAAATGTATATAATAAAAAATGTGTTAAACAATCAATAAGAAATAACACCTAATACTTAGTAAATACTAAAGAAATAAGTTAATAAGGAAATAGATAATTAAATACTGAGGAATAGCTTAAACTGAAAGAAAAATTATAGAAACGATGATCTGTGTATATGTGCTTAAGTAGATATGTATTTTTATGCCTACATGTGTCCATCAGTTCTATTCTCTTATTTAGTAAGCCTGATCTATTTAAATGTAAGATAATTATTTTTTCAACGAAACAGAGTGTAGCCTAAAGGCATCAAAGATATGGGGAGTATTTGTACTCGCTCACTTCCACCAAAGGGGAAAATGTAAGAACGCTGGAAAAAAAAATGACTAAAAATTTTGCATCTACGTCATATTTAATGAATTATGTTGAAAAGAAACTTTTTTGCCCAAACATACATCGTATATATATATATATATATATATATATATATATATATATATATATATATATAGAGAGAGAGAGAGAGAGAGATAGATAGATATATGTTTCTGTATGGGGTTGTTTTTTTTGTGTGTGTGTGTGAAAATTCAGATATAAATCATACTTATTATAAAACCCGGGTTGTGTGTGTGTGCCTGTGTGTGTGTGTGTGTTCGTTAATATATTGGATCGGATTTCCTACATTTTTCAACCGATTTCAACAAAACTTCACATGACTACGTAAAATTACCTTGCGGTGGTTCTGACAGCGCCCAAAATGGAAAAACACAATTGTTTTTGCACGAAATCAATTTAAAAACACGATTAAGAGGCATCGCTATCGCGAGAATGAAAAAGGGACAACTCATATCGAGTTATACTTATTATAAAACCCAGGTTGTGTGCGTGTGTGTGTGTGTGTGTGTGTGTGTGTGTGTGTGTGTGTGTGTGTGTGTGTGTGTGTTCGTTTATATATGGGATTGGATTTCCTACTTTTTTCAACCGATTTCGACAAAACTTTTTGTTTGGCAGGTTATGTTTCTTATTGTCTTGAACACGTTTTTCATTATTTTTACATTCAGAATGCTTTAAAAATTCCATTTACAAGACAATTGTTTGTAATAAAATACTATTTAATCGGTAGACTCATAACGATTGAAAACAATGTTTTTGTTTGAGTTTGGGTTTGAACAATTCATAAAAAAAACGACTTAAGACATGCGTGTCCGTCAACCGGAAACAATAATCTTTGTCAATTTTATTTTTCAGTCATTATGATGGTCGAATTTTGATCTATCTCTTACTGTTACATCCCCGGGCAACGCCGGCCTCTACTGCTAGTAAAATATAATTCTCTGGCGAATATAAAATGAAAGACGAAAGGAATAATTTTGGTTGTCAACGCCTTTCGTCCTTTGAGGAAATTTATCGAGATTTACAAAAATTAAATCTTCACATTTAAATTGATTAAATTCCTCAAGGGACAAATCGTGCTATATACAGTGCGCCGGTCGATTTGTCAAGAAAGTGACTTACTGATGTGATCGGAATGGAGGGGTAGATCCCAACGTGCCGCCACTTTGGAAAGTGCTTGAAAAACATATGACGGATTGAGTGAAATTGGGTAAACGGAACCCTACCAGATAAATGTGCTTACCCCAATTCACAAGTAAGCGTGGACAAGGGCTTGAGTGTGCTGGCCTCGTTCAAATTCTTGATAAGGCTCTTTCCCAGAAACTGTAACTAAGTATAAACTACATGTGGACTTTCTGGGTGTTGAATGCGCCGGAGAAAGCACCTGCAGTAAGGATTGGCTAACCGGCCTAGTAGAGGGATATTCTCGAATACGAGTGCCTAGTTATACTATATATATATGATATACTATATATATATATATATATATGTTATACTATGCTATACTATATATATGTTATACTATATATATGTTATACTATGCTTTACTATATAAATATATTATACTATATATATGCTATACTCTGTTATACTATATATATATATATCAGTTATACTATATATATATATATATGTTTTACTATATATATATGTTATACTATATATATCTTATACTATGTTATATATATATATGTGTGTTATACTATATATATGTTATAATATGTTATACTATATATATATAGTATTTTTTATTATATATATATATATATATATATATATATATATATTATATATATATATATGTTTAGCCAATTGTACTATATATATGTTTGTATGCGTGTGCTCGCGCGCCTGTGGGTGTACACAAATAAATAATTGAATAAACTCTCCAAATTTTTTTTCTTCTTTATGTTAATAACATTCGACAGTTTGAATCTTCATCAAGAACTGTTATTGTGTACTACCAACAAAAGAGACAGGTACAAACAAATAACACATCTAACAGGACAGAAGACATGGTCATCAACAGGCTGACTAAAATCTAAGGATGGAACACTCAAAAAAATTAACGCTGGAACGTTTACATTGGAGAACTTTTTTTTACAACGAAAGAGAACAACCAGCAGTAAAAAGAACTACCGACCTACCTAGAGTTCTGGAAACCGAATTAAAAGCCTCTCTGGCCAAATTGAACAGAAAAAAAGCAGCTGGGCCAGACGGAATTGTAAGAGAAATGCTGACAGCTTTAGATGATTTGGCATAGGAAAGATCACTGGAGTAACAAATGAAATCTATAACTGCGGGGATATACCAGAAGACCTCAGAAGATCTATCCTCATAGCTATGCCTAAGAAACCGGACGCAAACATATGCTAAATGCACCGAACAATAAGCCTAATGAGACACGTGACAAAACACACCATCCGCATTCTGATGAATAGATCGCACAGCAGAATCAGGCCATAGATAGGACAAGAAGAGTGCAGGTTCGTTAAAGACAGAGGAACGCGATATTCATTCTCAAAATGTTATAAGAAAGAGCGAATCAGATGCAGAAGGACGTGTACTTATGCTTCACAGACTAAGCAAAGGCAAAATTATGCCAGAAGGATTTGATGCAACTGCTTAGCAACCTTGATATATTCGGAAAAGATATCAGATTAATCAAGAACCTATACTTGCAGAAAACAGCATGCATATGCATAGGGCACGAGTTCAGTGAATATACAAAAATGCAGAAGTGTGTAAAACAATCATACCTCTTCTCACCCGACCTGTTCAACCTATAGAGCGAGGCAATTCTTAGAAAATTGGAAACCCTACCGGAATTTAGCATTGGCGGCCACAATTTTAACAACACAGACGACACACTACTGATATCAGACAGAAGGTAGCGACTGTGAGTGAGAAGAAAGGACTAAGCATAAACTACAAAAAGATAGAATGCGTGGTCATCAGTAAGAAGAGCCCGAAATGCGATTTGCAGTTCAGGAACACTAGAATCAAGCAGACGTAGAATTTTAAATATCTGGGAAGCGTCTTGACACTGTGATCCGTAGAAGCATTGGGATGGCCAAAGAGACATTCCAAAAGTTCGGCAGAGTCAGGAGGATTTCTTTGGTAACAAAGGAATATTGAGGTGTTACATGATATGTGCCTTTCTTTACGGCAGCGAATGTTGGACGATTTCCTCAAAGATGAAAAAGAGACTCGAGCCGATGGAGGTGTGGTACTACAGAAGGATGCTAAGGACATCCTGGACCTGAGCAACGCTGAGGTCTTAGAGAGGATGCAAACAAAGAGGAGTCTTAAACATCAGGAAGAGGCAGGTGAATTTTCGGGGATCCAAAATGAGGAAGGAGGGCATGGACAATTTGATACTCACGGGTCGAACAGAGAGAAAGATCGACAAGGAAAAGCAGCGGGTGACATACCTGGTGAGCTTGAGTAGGTAGTTGACAGAATGTCATCTAGGGAAGGAAGCAGAAAGAAGTAACTTGTTGAGAGCTGAAAGGGATTTAGGGAGGTGGGGAACCATGATCACCAACGAGCTGAAAAGAAAAGTCACGTAAAAACTTGAGTGAAATTATGACATTATTTTGATATAATCAAATTTCTCTTCTTGTGAGAGAACCACCTTTGCTGTTAGGGTTCATATTCTCTGCAGCTTCGTGTAATTTAATGACGTGTATTTAGGCAGCAATATTTAATTCCAAAATTGTTAAATTCGACCGATAGCGTGTCTAAGACTTATTTTTCAATCTCCAAATTAGACGTTGTGTATCGGGATTAAAAATATGAATTAACTGTTAAAAACTCGTCTTATATCTGTTTTCTGGAAGCAATTTCGACATATTCAGTCATTATCAAGAACATTATATTATTAAATTATATCATTCATGGACAAATTACCATAATGGCAAAACTGAGTTGTTGATAATGATTGAAAAAGTGGAAAGAAACTTTATAAATCTGAAAAAATAACATAGTTTATTCATAATTTCCCTTCAATTATTACATAATGAAAATTTTAAAATTTTAAAACATTAACATAATCAAAACAGAGAAATAATTTCCGTGGAATATAACAAAACTTCTTTTGAATATTTATTCCTGACGAAATACGCTTTATCGCAGTACATTATATATATATATTATATATATATATATATATATATATATATATATATATATATATATATATATATATAATAAAAAAGTTTTAAACACTAATATTCCATGGTCATAATTTATTCCATGGAGTAAAATATGATCATGTAATATTAGTGTTTAACCATTTTTATTATATTCTTACTCTGTCCTGGACATTGAGTTCTACCTGGATTCTATACTCTTGGAATTTTTTTAATACAAATTATATATATATGTGTATGCATGTATGTGTATATTTACCACTAATATATATATATATATATATATATATATATATATATATATATATATATATATATATTAAACAACAAAAAAATATTAAAAAATAAAATCTTCAGACACACTAGGTTTAATATTCTTTCGTTTTTTTATTTATTTCACTTTTAGATTCCTCGAGAAATTTTTTTTTCTGACCAACATGAAACACAACATCAGGAGAAAGTGAACTTTTGTCTGTTGTTTTTATGTTTGCTTGTTTTTCTTTTATTTATTTGCTTTTTGAGATAAGAGTGTTTGGATGGATCTATGCTTCCCTATTTGAATCCCAGTTTGATATTTCTGAATTATATATATTTGGTATAGAAAGTAAACGTTCTAAACAATCGACCATATATATATATATATATATATATATATATATATATATATAGAGAGAGAGAGAGAGAGAGATTAGACGTAATACTTTAAAAAAAAAAACTAATTATTGATAAAAGATTTTTATTTAGCTGATGAATGAATTGTCACATTCTTGTAGTACGTCTTTTTATCATTTTACCCCAAGCAAGGCGATAATGCTACTAAGACGCCAGTAGGTGCAGGGAATGATGTAGCATAAGTAGATGTTGGTGCGGATAAAAGACAATAAAAGAACGAGTTTCAGGCAGACAGAAAATGGCGAATGTATCGGAATTTAAATGTTTGAATATTGCACGAGACTGGAAAGCAAGAAAAAGGAAAGCTTTTCCACAGGTAAGAAGTGCGGTAGAAGAAACTATTTGAATAGAACTTACGGTTGACTCAAGCTGCTGCAACCTTTAAAACGGTGAGACCATGGTGCTCATCTAATAGCACGTTCACATTTCTCCAGTCGAGGCAGCAAAGAAGAAAGCTCATCAAAACAATGTCCATGAAAACATTTGTAGAAATGACAGATAAGAAATATCTTTTTGCGACACAGATTAAGTCGTTATATATAAGAAAAAAACTAACAATGACTACATTATCTCGGCATGAACCTCATTGTTACTAAGCCATGTTGCTATAAGAATGCAAATTGTTGGGAGAATATATAAGCAAATTCTGTCGATATTTTTTGTATATGTTTCCTCAAGTCTGATAAAGACAAAAGGTATCGCCAGTTATAACCAAAATGAGCTTGGGGTAAAAAAAAATAAATAAGGAAAGAACGACAATACCTCTATCGATTGAATACATAAGTTATATATATGCATATTTGATATCTTATCTTTTTATGCAATATTACCAGACTTCCTCCCATTCATGATACCAGACGACATTTTCTTTCCTGAAAACTGTTTTAACACAATTCTGTGAACGTTTTGTTTTATTTTACTCACCATAGGAATGTCTGAAACATACCATGGAAATAACTTTACGGCAACTTTTCTATTATACTTATGTAGCAGTAAAAGAAAAAGTGAATATATATATATATATATATATATATATATATATATATATATATATATATATATATATATATATATATATATATATATATATATATATATATATATATATATGAAGTAACTTGTCCGTAATTATTAATTATAGGAGAATACTATAAAAAATAAGTAAACAAAACTTGTCTAAATTATTTAATGTGAAACGTCTTAATATATATATATATATATATATATATATATATATATATATAATTTAAATAAAAACAGACCACTTTAAGGTTCTATGTTATTATTTAAATTATTTGCTCTGGATTTACACTGAGCTCAGTGGATTTTATTCTTTTTAGGTTAATCTATACGGATTACCTAGTTTTTCATAAACTATATATATATATATATATATATATATATATATATATATATATATATATATATATATATATATATATATATATATATTATTTGCATTATTCGGACTGTTGCCCACACCTTTGTCCACATATATATTACAACGGCCCAGCCTTTTTTCAGGTGGTTGAAATGTCGAACTGAGCCCTTTATTTCGCTCACTGGGTTAGACTGTTCTTGTTCCACGTGCCATGCTTAATGGATGTCAGTTATCTCCAGTTAATTTCCCTCTGAAAGTTCTTCATTGCCTTAACCGGGTATTGAACTCACACTAACGCCTTTTCCCACTGTGCCATGGTGGGTCCATGAGTGGTTCAGTTCGATATTCCAACCACCTGAAGAAGGCCGGAGCGTACAACGGCCGAAATGTTGTAATAAATATGATGAGGACTAATAGTCCGAATAATGTAAATAATGTACATATTACCTCATCTCAGAAAATATAGACATATATATGTATATATATATATATATATATATATATATATATATATATGTGTGTGTGTGTGTATACATATATATATATATGTGTGTGTGTATATATATATATATATGTGTGTGTGTGTATATATATATATATGTGTGTGTGTGTATACATATATATATATATATGTGTGTGTATATATATATATGTGTGTATGTGTATACATATATATATATATATATGTGTGTGTGTGTGTGTGTATATATATATATGTGTGTGTGTGTGTGTGTATACATATATATATATATATATGTGTGTGTATATATATATATATATATATATATATATATGTGTGTGTGTGTATACATATATATATATATATGTGTGTGTGTGTGTATATATATATATATGTGTGTGTGTGTGTGTATACATATATATATATATATATATATATATATATATATATATATATATATATATATATATATGTATGTATGTATGTATGTATTTATGTATAATACATAAAATTAATGGTCAGAGTTGAATCCGTCCAGTATTAAAAGTACACAATATACAGTTGTAAAGTGCAAAATTAAACAAGTAAAACCGTAAAACAAACACAGCCATATCTGCAGAAAAATGTCAAAATTAGCGATTATGACATTTCCGGATTTAAAAAAAAACCTTTTAGATCCGAAAATCAGAATTCTTATATACAAGAATATTTAAGTGCCTATGAGGCTGGATAAAAGAAATTTATTTTAATCCATAATCAATGCATTTAGAATACATTTGCTTTTCTTCTTTTCCCCCTTCCCCTTTCTTCTTCTTCTTCTTCTTCTTCTTCAGCTTCTTCTTCAGCTTCTTCTTTTTCTTCCCCGCTCCACCTCCTCCTCATCATCATTCTTCTTCTTCCCATCTTCCTCTGCCACCTCCTCCTCCTCCTTCTTCTTCTTCTTGTTCTTCTTCTTCTTCTTCTTCTATCCACCTACAACTCCTCATCCTTCTTCTTCCCATCATCCTCTTCCTCCTCTTCCTCCTTCTTCTTCACTTCCTCCTCCTCCTTTTCTGTTACACCCAATGTCAGTCGTTTGTTTATTTTAGAAAATAATAATGTAACGTTCTTTAGTATAAAAAAAAAGAAGCGTCAGTTGGTCATTTGATAAAAAATCGCCTGAGGATACCGTTAGTTTGAAACCAAGTTAGCCGATTCTACTGACCTACTTCATTTTTAATGTATATATATATATATATATATATATATATATATATATAGCTTCTCTTAGGGCAGCTTAGTCGCCTTGATAAAATCCCAAAAAAATCAGAAATATAAGTACAGAGAATATAGAAAACAGAATAAAAATGATTTATATTAAAGCAAACCGGGTTTAGTGTCGGCCACCTGTTAACCAAATCTCCTCTTGATAGGTGTACACGTGGGAAAAGAAACGTTGGAGATCGGGATATACAATGAGAGTTTCATTTTCTCACGTATTTTAAAAAATCAACATTGCACTTGGTGTGAACGCTGGTTGTCCATGTGATAACAACTGAAATGGAAAAGAGATTCATAGGTTTTTGAGCATCTATTTTTATAGATCTTCTGAAAAATGTACACAAATAACTAAGTTCGGCAGTTTTTTTTTTTACTCACAAACTGTTTTCCAATATATTCTATGACTAAAAACTGAAAAAAATGTATAATATTAAAAAAAAGGATTCTCAAAGAATATGGTTTGTTAGATCATAATTCATTAAAAAAAAAGATTTATAGAAATATATATAACACCATAAACTGCAGGATATACGTTATAAGATAAAATGTTTTAAATTTGCATTGTTTATTGAAAAATCAAACTAAAACTACTTTACTCTATAAGACTTCATATCACAGTACAGCTAAAATGTTTAGTATAATTCTCCATTGAATTAAATGAAGATTTTATTTGATGTCACAATTATTTAGTAATAATGTGTGTGTGCCTGGCATCTTATTTATAAAGTGTTTCTAAATCATAAGTAAATTATAAAGGCTGTAAGACTTTCACCGATCACTGGAATGAAATTCCAACGACATGATTTTGAACCTAAACTTAATATTTAAACACATTTCCTTAGAAAATGGGTAGGACTTAGGAAAAGATATTTTGCGCCGTTAACACAAATTCCAAATGGAGTTCAATATCACACTTCCCAAATCAACATGCCCTAATAAACTGTCTCTCTAGCAGACTGAGTGAGGCCATTAATGTGTTATAACTGGAGAACGTCAGCTCCAGGTCTCAGTAGAACAGCATCACTGATTGGCCGAGAGTAAATTACGAAGAAAGACATTGGTTAAAATATCACGTTAAATATGAAAGACAGATTTATGATGTTTTTTTTTATGAGTCCGCTCTCAGAGAAACCACTCACATCAATACGTGTTGTGATTGGTCAGAAAATATTTGACACAATTACAGATATAATTGAGAAGTTAGTGAGGTCTCTAGACGATAGGTAATAACAATCGGAATAAAATAAAACGACGTATTGTGATTGGTCGGAATACATTTGACACAATTACAGATATAATTTAGAAATTGTTAATTCCTTTGAAATGTTAAATGTGCATGAACGAGGAGCAACGTGTTATCAAGATACTGAGCTAGGCAAATATTCCTACCAATATGTAATATGCACATATCCAAACCTCCGATTTCTGGAGACACAGATAAAATTATTCATTTGCTGCCAAGGAGTATAGGAAATTACACGTGTTCATGTTGTACCGTTAGCGGAAATTGAAAGACACGTAGATCAGAGGATAAAGGCGTTAGTTAGATCCAGTGACTAGAGCCAAAATAGTTCTGAGACCAGTACCTGGCTACGGCAGTGGTGAATCAAAAACCTTGCAGAGTCGAGTTAAAGGGAAATAACCGATACACTCGGAAGAGGCATGGCACACAGAGGCTTGGCATGTAGAACTAGAATAATCTTCTCCGGTGGACGAAATAAAATGTTCGGTTCGAAATTCTAATTTCTTGAAGAAAGCCCGAGTGTACAACGGCAGAAACGTTGTGAATATGTCAATGAAGATAAGGATAACAGTTCGAATAATGTAAATAATATAAATAATCATAATACCTCATCCCGGAGATATAGACAAATTTTGCGTAAATATCAGTAAAAATGATAGAGAGACGATAGCCCTAATAAAAAATAGCTTATGATGAAAATGTTACGCATGAAGTGAGGAACTCAAAGCCAAAACACCAGATACAAATATGGGTAGATACTTGTTGCACTAATAATGAAGATTAGGTATTCATTCAACAGATGAGCAATGAATATGAATCGTGAGACCTACTTTCTCAAGGGAAGGGATGTTCGTAGTGACAACAGGCAGTAGTAACCGTTTTTCTATTGCGGGGCAATTCCGTGAATTGAATTACCAATTTTTTTATAATTCCGACTCTAGCGTACATTGAAAAGGATCCTGATCCTAGAAGGTAATCGATATCTGGAAAAACGGTCAAATGTTTCTCGTTCGGAATCGCCATAGATTCCGTATTATTTCCTTAATCACACCCGGGATCATGTTAATTAACGAAATTGTTTGAAAACAAACATAAAAATATATTATGCGTAATTCATTGAGTAGGGAAAAAGGAACCATGGACTCGAAAGGCAAAGAAAACACTTCATCAACCGCACCCCGCAATAAATATACAAATATCATAACAAATAAGGTAGAAATCCAAACGCCACGCGTTATAAAGAAACAAAAATAGTAGTATATATATATTTTAAGATATTTTTTTATGTTTAGATATTCTTTTTTTATAGGTACAAATATTTAAGCAAATGCTTTGTTTAAAATAAACAGTATTAACAACATTTAAATGTTCGAGAGATTGTCATAGAAAATATGCGTCCTCTGACAGAAATCGAAACTGTATCCTATACGGAACCGTCATATAGCCTGACGTGCTTTTACCGATGTCGCCATAGAGGAGCGTTCGGTCAGCAAGGTTGATTTTACTGTGTTTAAACTATAATCTTCAATGATTCTCGCACGTACAGTCAGATCTGCTCAATGCGTATCCAAATGTAAACAAATGACGTCACACATAATGAAATGGACAAAGTCAGAAAATTATTTTAAGACATGTTTTATGTTTATACATTCTTTTTTTATAGATACAAATATTTACGAAAATGCTTAAATATTTCTGTCTATAAAAATAAAGAGAATATAAACATAAAATGTCTTAAAGTAATTGCCGGACTTTGTCCACTTATATATATATATATATATATATATATATATATATATATATATATATATATATATATATATATATTTGATTTCTATTTCTATTAAGGTAGCATTTAAATAGAATTTATGCTCGTTAAGCCTAAAATAAGCACAAATAAATGCATACACTGTTGCAATATTCCATCTCACACTCAGAACGACTGTCCAGCAGTTGGCCGAAGGTGTTCAAGAAAAGGACATAACTGGTAATGATAAATGGCTTACCTTAGACAATGTATAGACATAGCCAGAGTCTATGGAAACTCCAAGCAACACACTGATAATATATAAACGTTATCAGAGTAACACCAAAGAAATCTAAACAGGAGACTCAAGATACATTATGATGGTCGGGCCTATCAAATCAAATAGCAAAGAACGTCGAAGAGTGTGCCATGTTTGAAAAGAATAGAGGGTATCCACCAGATTTAAATCAGGAGACTTGTCGTTCAGTCTATAGTACTTTGATTTGCTCACTGGTAAAGCATGCCAGCAAGTTCGTGCAGCGTTACAATTTTCGTACCTTTCCTTGGAGTAATGTCCATCGCAGACAATGGCCGTAGGACAACTAATCGACAGTCGAGACAATAGTGTCTGGGCGTGATGAAAATCTACTGCAATCACGGATGATGCAATATTTTCCTAGGCCAAACAAATTTCATCATACATTTCGAAAATAGATCCATATTACTGCACACCACTGCAAACAACCTAATCCCTTAAAAATTGAAATCGATTAAACTTTGTTACTCCTGTGGGTTTAAAACTTACCGTATGATGAAAGAAAGTAACGTAAGCGATTGTTTCAATTAATTTGCACAATAGTGTATGTGTCCTGTTTTTTTTTTTTTTTTAATAAGAATTTTGTTTTTGATGGTAGAGTCATAAATAACTAAACGAGGGCGGTCTTTGTTTTTAATTTGGGTACCTTGTTCCATTCAATTGTTTCTCCTCAAGCATGCCTTCTGAAAATTTTATAATATCTCCCATGAATGCTGACCGTTTTCCTCATAGACGCCGAAACGTTAGGATGCAACAGACGCGTGGTTGTTCTACGACCAATCATTGGGAATAATTTAGAATGAATATGTGAGAAACATTTTTTTAACAATAGAAACTAAAAAAAAAGTCTACTCCTAGACAGAAGGATGCAGGTGAACATTTGGACACATATGACGAGGAAATAAATCTTGGAGATAGTAACACTCACGGAGCATATCGGAATCAATAAAAGCAAGAAATAAAAGCGAGTAAGATATCTGGAAATTTTGAGGAAATGAATGACATATCATGTGCCCAAATGACAAAAATAGATCGTAAAGGGGAGGAAAAGTGTTAATTAAAGGAAAAATGTTAATTAAAGCAAAATTCGTTTCTCTATCTGGTAATACGGTGGCACAAAGTGAGAGATCGGGACAGAGAGAAAGTCTGAATGTTACAGAAACAACTCCACATGCAACCGCATATGTTATCTCTATCACGGATTTTGAGCCCCTGTACGAAATACCGAAATATATATATATATATATATATATATATATATATATATATATATATATATATATATGGGGGGTGTCATTTATTAGATCAAAGTGACATAAAAAGGGCATTTAGCTACCTATAATGTACATGGAAGATTGTCGTTGATATAACGATCATCGTTCATACATCCCGTAACCGAATATATCTTGCTGTCAGAGACACATAAAACATCTGGCACCCAGTATTAATCTCACCTTATTTAGCAGCGGAAATGTGTTAAAATGTTGTTTGTATTTTTAATAATATACAAAAAGACCGACCAGAATTATGGCCAGCAGAGGAAACATAAGCCTGAGAGGCAGAGTGTGTTGTGTTACTACCAGTATATTTACGGACCAGCGAGAAGACTTCAGTTCTAAAAAGAGGCAAGAGAATTGAGTGTAATAATTAAACAATTACGAATATATGTTCATTATTAATTAAGTAATTGATAAAAGACTGTTGTGGAGAGTAATGATTGTCAATGCCTACGCAGCATGGAGAAGAAAAAGAAGTACTTCATTATCAGAAATCACATTTTGCCGAGAAAAACAAATTACACTAGAACAAAATGATTTATGTATGTAGATACACTATAGAGAACTGTGTCCTAAATGCAAACTAACTCATAAATAATTATGTTGGATACACCAACACCCACCTTTCCGAACGACACACCTTACATCCATCTGAGACATTTAAATTAGAATCGAATATTGCTAAACTAGATAGGAACTTACTCAAGTAGGAGGATATGATACGTACCCTTCAGGGTAAAAACCGTTTAAAATGATGGAAGCTCGTATTATGAAAAAGAATAATCCCAGCCGTAATGTAAATAATTATGGTAATAGTTAAAATATACTGGTCATATTTTGAAAATTAATATGTTTACTTGCCATTATCTACAGTAGTATTTACACTGAAGTTATAGTATTATAAAAAAAAAGAAAAGAAAAAGCATGCTAGAAAATGGCATAGAAAATTAGAAAAAATCGCATGGAACTAAACAAGTTACTGAACAATTTCCCCATTCATTAAATCCAGAAAAAAAGAAATGAAAGAATGACTATATTATAATATACACAGGCACAGGCACAGGCATAGACAAACACACACACAGAGAGAGAGACACAGACACACACACACACACACATATATATATATATATATATATATATATATATATATATATATATATATATATATATATATATATATATATATATTTACACACACACACATACACATACATCGACAGATATACACTATACATAGCTAAAAAAGTGCAATTCTGTTCCCAAAACTTATGCGGAAAGTGTGGAACAATTTTTAAAAATTAAAATAAAAAAATAAAAAAATAAATAAAATAAAATTAAATGAAAAATATTAAAGTTGAAATGAAGTCAAACAGATATAAAATACAATTTAAAATAAAACAAAAAAGCTTACATATTGAAACGTGAACAAAGAATGCCATCGGCCAAAGACTCCAAATATGTTATTTTTATTATTATTATTATTATTATTATTATTATTATTACATGTGTGTATATGTTGTATACGTGTATATGCAGCTGTTATTGATCACAAAACATATTATATTGGGAGGAAATTTATAAAATAATTCTATTAAAACAATACTTCAGGAAAAAAGTAACGTTCCTGTTCACTCACTGTTATCCCACTTTCGAGCAATAATGGGTGCTTACTTTGTAGTATTTTTTTTGCATTAATTACGTTATTTTCTCTTTGAGTTGTATACGCTATATTTTTCTGTTGTTGCTATTGTTGAAAGTCGCTAAGTGATTTGGTTTCTTCTTTTTTTTTTTTTTTTGGTGTAGTTCATTTTTATTCTGTAATGCAATTCTGGGAGTGTTCGAAAGATGACGGGCCTATTTGATGGTGGCCAATTGTAATCATAATTTGAGTAATCGCTTTTAAGCTGAAAATTTCGCTGTTTCTGAACGAGCCGAGCGCCGTGCCCGAGTCTCGATCTGACGAGGCTGTTTCAAAATATGATGCGAGTTTTTAGGTTATTGGTTTTGGTTTAAGTCAGGCATCTCCAAAATCCGGCCCGGAGACCAAATACGTCCCGCAGTTAAATTTCATATGCCCCACATTCTGTGTCATAAAATGTATCAGTAACGACCCGCCATTATTGTCATTCAGAATATGTAAAGTACACACCTAAGAAATGCAATGTCATGTTTTATTAAAAGATGTCCGACCTCTGGCGGTGGGACACTGACCTTGGCCTTTTTCAGACAATTTCTAAAATCACTGCCTTTGGACCAGGTCACTGTCTTTAGAACTTTAGGAACCTATTATCACCATTCACATTATCGCAGACAAGTTATTTGTTTTGGTAATCTGAGATGAATAAATTCTATTATCTTAGTGAATTTAATTTGTTCTGTGTTGGTCAAAATCATTTATAAATATATTTAGCACTCACTTTATGTTTTCTACTTCGTAATAAGATGAAATTTCTTTTCTTTTTTAAGCGTTTCACCCCAAGCAAGGCGGAAAGCCACTAGGACGTAAGGGGTTACAGAAGATGTGGAGCAAGATCAGATAGGAGTGATAGAGGGAAGGATGAGGGGAAGGATAGTAGATAGATCAAGACAACTGGAGATGTTGATTGACATTACATTTGAATAGTTGGAGATTATAGCTCTGAGGGAAACTGGAATAGGAAGGGAGTTTCACAGGCGAGAGGTGCGAGATATTAAGCTATTGGAGTAGAAGAGACGGCTACATTTAATAGTTTCGACAGTGAAAGTGTGAGAGCGGGATGCCAGCCTCGTAGGGCGCTTGAATTCATGAAGTCTGGGAACCAGCGAATGCAGCTCCTCGGAGCAATTACCATGAAAGTATTTCTAAAAAAAGACAGAGAGAGGTGACGGCGAGTCTGTGAGACCGACCTTCACGTGTTTTTTTTTAAATTAAAAGTTGACAGACAATAATAATTACGAATAATATGTAATGTTTAAGATTAACCTGAGGTACAGCTTCCTGGAAGTACTTTTTTTTCTCAGACATGTTTTGCTTCATCATATATGGGCTTCAGATGATTTGGTAAGTTTAAATTAATTTGTTATCAATGTGAAGAAATGAAAATATGTCATTTGCATTGGAATTTTCATAAAATAGTTGATTTGCATTTAATTTAATGGTTCAAAAAATGCCAAAAAGAATGTCTGGCCCGCAGGCATATTCACGTCATCAAATCTGACCCTCTTTTAAAAAAAGTTTAGACACCCCATGCTTAAAATGAGACCTAATATTTTCTTTACAAGGTACATTTGCCAAAAATTATTTTTTTTCTAAGGTCAACATGTCAAAATAGAACTTTTACAAATTGTCTTTTTCACGTATATATATATATATATATATATATATATATATATATATATATATATATATATATATATATATATCTTCTAGTGAAATCACGTTATCTACCAATTTTCTCATCCTACTGCCTCTTCCTGTGCTTAACTTTCTTCTCTCATCCTTTCCATTAATCGTTCTGAACTGTAAACCCCCAACGCAATCTATCGCCTACTGTGTCAGGTTTTGCTGTTCGATATACACGCATCGATAGTTTACACAATCAATCAAAGCCTCTGAAGGACACACCTCGCTTGATGATCCTGAATATTTGATAACGGAGGTGAGGATGGCGGGGGCTCCTTTGCGCAACGTTGCTTGAAGAAACGCGGGGTATAGGACGTAGATCGTGGGGTGGCTGGAGTAGCTTTAATTGTTCCAGACTCTGCGACACGCAAACAGGAGACAGGAACACTATGGAGTGCAGCAGGCGGCAATAAAGAAGAGTGGATCTCGTGTACGTTAAGCCGAGTGCAAATCTCCGACGGATATCGAGTTGACACTAAAGAGGTTATTCGAGCGGAAGGAAAAGTTGGTAATATCGAAGAGAGGTCGGTCGCGTGGAAGGAGAAAGGAAAATTACGCTTCATTTGGGGGCCGGTACTAGGTTACCCGGGATTCCTATGCGTGTTCTTCCTCCTTACTTGTTTTCTTGACATATGTTTAAAAGAAATCTGTCTTTCAGGATGGATCTTTGCTGCCCGTTGTTAAAACCTGTTGGTACGTCTTAGTGTCGGGTATCATTGTGTGTATGATATATATTTTTGAGTGAGTATAATTAGATCATATCTTGATTGCGATTTTGGAAGATGTTATTCCGTAGCCTTCAGATATCGACAATCTGATCTTGTGTTGAATATCCGTGTGATAAACGTACCCAATGGTTTGAGAGTATTATATTTGCAAAGAAATACTCTCCACCTCCTCGTCAATTACACAAAAAAAACTCTTAAAACTTTTCGTCACAAAATTGGATGCTTTCATTGAGAAAAGAAAAACTTAAAAATTAATAAAAATTATTTTTTCTGAATATAACACGTATTGGCGTATAAAATCCATATTTATTTTGTCTACTGTTTTTGACGAGATTCCGATGAAAACTGAAATATCGATTACTGACGTCAATTGCATTAAGCACTCTGATTGGTGCATATGTATTTAACATTCGAAGTCTATTCTATTGTTAAAATAAATATATCTATGGGAACTAAACAATTCCTATTTAAGTATATATATATAAATGTTTATGAATATTTATATATTTATGAATATATATAAAAGGCTCACACACTAATATTCCATGCTTATAATTAATTTCATTGGAATCGTAATCACAATCCAATTTTGAATATGTATTTCGGATGAATTGGATCGTGATTACGATTCTAATGTTATAACTTATAACCATGGAATATTAGTGTTTGAGCCTTTTATATTATATTCGAAATCTGTCCTAGACATTGAGTTCTCCCTGGATTCTATCCACTTGAGAATTTATATATATATATATATATATATATATATATATATATATACTAACAGTAGAGCCCGGCATTGCCCGGGGATATAACAGTAAGAGTTAGATCAGGTATCCACCATCATAAAGACTGAAAAATAAAATTGACAAAGATTATTGTTTAAGGTTGACGGACACGCATGACTTAATTAGTTTTTATTTATTTATTTTTTTTACTAATTGTCAAACCCAAACTCAAACAAAACATTGTTTTCAATCGTTATGAGTCTCCGATTGAATAGAATAATTTTAAATCATTCTGAATGTAAAAATAAAGAAAAAAGTGTGCAAGACAATAAGAAACACTACATGCCAAAAAAAAAAGTGAAGTTTTGTTGAAATCGGTTGAAAAATGTAGGTAGCCTTCCTGTAATCTTTTAGTTTTACAATTTATGATTTTTACTTATTGAATACAGTAATAAAAATTGCATATTTTGCTTGTGGTGATTCATAATTAGAATTCTGATCTGAATATATTTTCCACTCGTTGTTTCTAATACAAAAAATATTAACTTTATTTGGGTTTATTAATTATGATGTAACAAATCTTATTCATTTAGTAGCCTTTCTGTAATAATAATCTTTTACAATTTATTATTTTTACTTATTGAATACAGTAAAAAATTTGGACAACATGTGTATTTAAAGTAGTTTCCCGTTCCGGTTATTATTTTTAGTTAGGACTTGTGTATGTTTAGATTTCATTATCTTTCCCTAAAGATAAAGAAATTATTCCGATGTTTGTATTCGTACAATCAGTAGAGATCGCTAGATTATTGTTTAAGGTTGACGGACACGCATGTCTTAATTAGTTCTTTTTTTTTTTTTTTTTTTTTTTTACGATTTGGTCAAACCCAAACTCAAACAAAAACATTGTTTTCAATCGTTGTGAGTCTCCCGATTGAATAGAATTTTATTATAAATAATTGTCTTGTAAATGGAATTTTTTAAAGCATTCTGAATGTTAAAAAAAAAAAAAAAAAGTGTGCAAGAGAATAAGAAACACTACCTGCCAAAAAAAAAAAGTGAAGTTTTGTTTTATCGGCTGAAAAATATAGGAAATCCGCTCCCATATTTAAAGGAACACACACACACAAACAACCCGATGTGAGATGCCCCCCTTCCATTTTCACGATGTCTCTTAATCGTGTTTTCAAATTGATTTTGTGCAAAACAATTATATTTTTTCCCATTTCAGGCGCTGTTAGAACCACCACAAGGTAATTTTATGTAGTCCTGTGAAGTTTTGTTGAAATCGGTTGAAAAATGTAGGAAATCCGATCCAATATATAAACGTTACATACACCACACACAGACACACACACACACACACACACAATCTGCGTTTTTTATAATAATATATATATATATATATATATATATATATTTATATATATATTGACCACTAATATTATCAATTTATATATATATATATATATATATATATATATATATATATATATATATATATATATATGAAATGTGAAGCTTTAATAAAAGTGAAATATGTTCGACTAAGAAACATGTCCTATTTGTTACTTTTATTGTTTTGCGTGTCACTGTGTATGTGCCTGTCTCTGTGACTATGTGCCTGTTTGCGTGTCTCAGTGTATGTGTGGGTGTGGTGTGTCTCTGTGTGTGTGTGTGTGAGATAATACCTAATTTCAAAGTGTGCTATATTTTTTTTGTGGTTGAATTGCTCATATCTTTGGATAGAACGCGTGTAAATATAAAATTAGAAATTAAATTCAACATCCAGAGGCGACAGTCTGTTTTATACTTAACCGCAATCATCGATAATTGCGTTCAAAGCATGGAAGAGACTATCCACACACACACACACACACACACACACACACACACACACACACACACATATATATATATATATATAAAATAGTATTTATTGGAATTTTATTCCGTCTATCCTAAACCTGGACACACGCACACACACACACATATCTATGTGTGTGTGTGTGTGTGTGTGTGTGTGTGTGTGCGTGTATCCAGGTTTAGGATTAGTATAGACGGAATAAAATTCCTATAAATACTATTCTTAAAAGAGTGCTCAATACAGAGTTGAGCAAATATTATTTTTTTCAAAAATTGCAACATAAACCTGCTATAATATCACTACAAAAATAGCCATTTTGTTTCAACACTTCTGGTATCTTCTGAAGTGATTGTGTTGAATTGATTTTGTATTCACAGAGCCAAATCAGCTTCATTTCTTCACACTTAAGCTACATTTTCATATAATGGGTCAAAGGTTATCAAACTTCCTTTTTCTCATAAGACTCGCTTTCTGCCATTTCAAATTTCATTCGTATTTAACGCCAACGCTCGACCTTGGCTAACAGTGGATTCTTGTATGAAAAGAAATTATATATAAATATTACAAAAGCAATATCGACACTGACGGTTGTCTTATTTAGCGTTTACAAACAATTCTAATCGTAACTTGATTCCTATATTAATGATAAAAATAGTCTTTTACGCGGTCTTTCTGTACTGGTTTGGTATTGTTTATTTTGTTTAACGGCATATCAACCTCAATGGGTTATTTAATGCCGACAACATTTTTAGGATAGATTCGTATGAATAGTGTATGTATTCTTTGGTTTAGATTGATTTGGTTTATTTTGTTTTACGGCATATCAACAGTCAATGGGTTATTTAATATCGACTATATTTTTAGGATATATTCGTATGAATAGAGCATTGTAGTTTAACATCTTACCCAGGACTGGTCTTTCAGTATAGTCTCGTAGATATCACTGTGCTTGAAAAAACCTGTTCCTAAACCCTCACCCACGTTAAGCAACAATGATTATGGTCAGTACCTACATGAGTAACTGCTTGGGAATACCTAGTACTGCAAGCTGAGATGCGCGGATGGTGTTATGTATAATGGCTCTGAATTGTTACTCCGAGGGCCAAGTTTCAATTCCCGTTTTGTTCATTATGATTACTTATGAGCAATTACCATTCAGAAAGGTAGGAAAGCAACTCTTCTTCCCCCAGCTATGGGTTAATTAGTAAAATTCGTATCACTAAACTATTATTATCTTAAATAAAAACCCAAGATCATTGAATATAATTAAATATTTTTTTTGTTTATCAATGATCTGAAAAGGGCTGATAAGCCTTAGAAAACGAGACATCGATCAATTAAATATAACACCGTGGCATCTGGCAACAACTGTCAAGACAGTTAACGTTTCTACTCTGGTTTTTTAGCAAATATATAATATATATATATATATATATATATATATATATATATATATATATATATATATATATATATATATATACACGATGGATTTGTTTGAACTATGCCCAAACCTTTTTGAATTCAGAGTCTTCTCCAAGACTGTTTGCCAACCATCTCTCGGGAGCCAAGTTTCAACTCCTCTTCAAATTCTTTCCCGCCGTTGTCGTGTACGTTTTGGCTCAAAGTTTATTTTTCAGGCGAATAAACACGTCCAAAACATAGCTTTCAAAACACCGGCTACAGACGTGTTTTCTACGTCGACCTTGATTATTTAATGCTCTTCTAACCTTGAAACGAGTTCAAGTCTCAACTCGTACATTTGGTAGACGTGTTAACTACCGCTCAGGTAATTCACGGTGTCTCAGTTTCTTAGTGCTTTAAAAACAGATAAAATTTCGTCTCAAAATGAAATGTTTTTCCAAAAAAAAAACGGCGGTGAAGAGGTTAGACGATTCCTGGAAGCCGAGGTTGATTTGTATCTTTCCCAATCATTGTTGAGCGGAAGTAATGTAATTTTTCAGGATTTCAAACTCGGCTTATTAATTTTACGTTTCGAGAGGCTAATAATTACATCCCCTTCAAATCCAGATGCAATTAGCCTATATTATTTCTATTCTGCCTTTATTTATTGCATAACTTGCTAACCAATGATTGTCAATTTAAGACTAATTTTCAGTGCATTGCTATGCTAAAATTATTACCACAATACTATAATCCATTTGTGTATGACTGATATTTCTCAGATATTTAAAAGGTCAAAATACGCCTATGTAGAATACACGTGTGCTTGAGGGTGCACAGCGAAAGACCGGTGAATTCAGATAACCAATGAAATCTGGTGTCGACTGATGTGACTGAAAGATTCAGGAAGAATTCGTGCACATTTCGCCAATCCCCGCGTCAGATGTTCTTCTTTGAAAAGTCCGATAACTTGGCACTCAAATTCAGCGAGCTGTTCAACTATATGAGAATAGTCGAACGATAGACGAAAGTTGTTTACAAATAACCTATAAATGACAACTGACAAGATAATGCAGCAACTCATCAATCATAAACGAACCAATCAGAATTAAGTAATTAAGCGCGTGTCGGATTATAATTCAAGGCCATGAATATTCAAGATATTTATTCAAGGTTATTCAAGGTCAGTTATTTCGGAAATATAAAACAGTGATAATGCATTTGCTGCATTTTTTTTTTTTTTTTTTTTTACTGGACACTTTCTAAATCAGGTTTATTCAAACGGAAAAAAGGCAGATTTCAAAAATGTATTACAAATAAATCTTAAGAGTCAGAAGCATGTTCAACACATTTGTCGTCTTCGGCACCTGCTCGCAATCGAGCAATCAGAATCTGTCTTTAGTTTCTTTCTCTCCTCTGATGGAACTGACGGAGATGGATGTGAAGGCGCAGCCAACTCCTAAAAAGTCGTGCGCATGAGTGTGGCTGGTGGACGCTTCTAAGTGATTCATACCCTCCTGATTGCGCTTCTCAACTCCTCTTCATATTGACAATTGGACTCGAATGACTCGGTCAACTTTCTTATGGTTCTCCATAGGAAGGCCGATTTACAACAATGGTTTCCCAGGTCTTAGAGTCAATGTTGGCCTGTCAGGAATGTCTTCAACTGATCCCTGAAGCCTCGTTTTGGGACTCCGCGTAGCCTCTTGCCGCTGGCGCATTCTCCAAATACGATTATACGCGTTGTCCAGCGGGACGTATTCTCCTACGTTATTCTTTAAATAACTTGAACATCGACGACAGACATTACCGGTTTCCAGAACCATCTTATACAAAATAGTTACTCGAATTAGATTATTTTTCTCTAGACTAAGTAAGAGTAAAATCGAACATAAAAACAATAATATTAAAATGTTCTCTTAAATTCAAATTCATGTTAATTAGAAACAAGACGAATTTTCCATGAAAACATCTCTATGGAACATACTAATCCAATCGACCGGAAAAGTTCATCTTAATTTTTTATTATAAAAATAATTAAATCGACCAAACCTCGTCGCTAAGATTAATAGCTCACTATCAAGATCTATACTGCATAGAACCAACAATATATATCCACTTAGATGCTTCGTAAGGAACTCCATCTACTCGGATGGTCCTTCGCCAGGAAGGCGGCTTTGCAGTAACGGTTTTCTGAGTCTTAGAGGTGATGTTGGCCCGTGTCAGGAATACCTTCAACTGATCATTAAAAAAGTTGTTTTGGGCCTCCGAGTAACCTTTTGCCACTGAACATTTGTTCAAATAGGATTATATACACTTTACAAGATAGGAAAATATAATGAAATTAATTCTCAGTCTTGCTAAAAGGCTTTTTTTCTGATTTTGTATAAATTCCAATTGTTTATAATGTTTGTCAACCCTTAAAATGTCTTCACCACCAGAAAAGTCGTTTTGTGTACTGCAATTTTAAAGCAAGAAAATCTTTATCTTTTTCTACGCAGTAATGTGTTGAATGAATATCAGTCTCTTAGCATTAGATTTTATTAAATTTTCTAAAGATTTTCCCTCCTGGGTATGACGATAAACTACATCCGCCTCCTGGCTAAGACAATAAACTACGCCCAGCAACAAGGTCTCTGATGAGGAGGTTTTGAGGAGCGTGGAACCACCTCTTAATTGCTGATATTCCCAGGTCCACCCTAACCCGGGGTGCTAGCACCTGTTAGGTTTCCCACCCATGGGTAAAGTGTTAACTCCCTGACATATAATAGGTTTTAAAATAGGTTTTAATACCAGAAATACTTTGTAAATAATTATTACTAGCAATACATTATTACCAGCAATATATTTCTTTTTAAATTATAAGCTATACATTTTTGAAAATAAAAATACCAGCTATACTTTAAAAAAAATATTTCCAGCAATAAAAACTTTGTAGGCATTTACCCGAGATCACTAACCATGGGTATATAGTACCCAGCGCAAATTTCCTATTTTTAATTACAATATTCAGTTCCTGATTTTCTTACCTAAATAATATGTTTTTCAGTTCCTATTAATGTTAACTCAAAGTACAATGTTAGAAGTGCCGGCATACAAAATATTTCAAATAAAGATTTATATTTAATAATTTTTTTTGACATTTTCAAAATCGGGTATGATATACCCATGGTTAGTAGTGGGGTAACTTTAACTGATGGTAAGTGTTCTAGGGTTAAATAACCCATTGTGCTTGATATGCCATTAAAGAAACCAAACCAAACCAAATCTTTTGTTACTCTTTGAATAACCCTGTATATAAAAATGTTTATACCTCCACAGGTGACGCCACATTCCGGAGGGTATAACAGAAAAATTCTATTCATAATACATTTAACAATGGGTTTTATATCTAACCAATTTCTTAAAAAAAAATGTTTGATTGTTCTATTATTATAAAGGAATGTTGTCATGACAGTTTCACCTGTTTTTTTTTTTTTTTTTTTTTTTTTCATCTGGAATAACGTTGTCTTTGTAGACAGAGTAATCGTGTCCTTCTTCCGTAAAAATGGATGTCATCTTCACTGTCGTAAATCACCATCGTATTACAAAAAAACAAAAAAAACAAAAAAACAAAAAAAAGAAAGACATTATGGCCGCTAGTTTCCGAAATATTCCAGAAACCTTGCAATATCAAAACCGGAAGTGATTACTGTTAACAACCTATTTCTTCAAAATCTATTACAGGGTCACTGAATGAATTGCTTTTATGTCCGTCATAATCCGCTGGGGAATAAATTTAAATTTTTTGTCGATTGATTTAATTTTGACAGTGATATATAATTTTGTCGATCGAATCATGAATTTCTCCTCTGTTTTGATTTATCATGTCCTGAATTTCTTAGTATTCATAAAAATTTTTTACTCAATATTTACTGACTCCTTTTGTGTTTTCACTTTATATAACTCAGTTTTTATCAAAGTAGTTGGAACTGGTGTTTGTTATTGCTGTATTACGTATACTTATATATGCAATATACTAATTTTGTTATATTGGGGTCATTTTAGTATTATTAAATTAAACTAAATATATCATAGGATACTAGAATCTTTTTTCTGGGGTTCCTGTTGTCTGTAGTATATCCAAGAGAGGTGTCTAAAATATAAAAAAGCAATTCATTTCTGAGGTTAATCAGTCAAATGACAGTTAGTTAATTATATTTGGATATTAATATAATTTTCGATTGTCATATGATTTACTGAGTAAATTTTTTCATCGGAATTTAACAGTTGATTTAATTAAATGAAAATTAAATTTTAGCTAATCATCCGTGTTTCAGTATCTGTTTATAATTCTGAGATGAGGTATTATGTACACTATTTACATTATTCGAACTATTGTCCTCATCTTTGTCACCATATTTATCACAATGTTTCTGCCGTTGTACTCTCCGGCCTTCATCAGGTGGTTGGAATGTCGAACTGAAAACCTTTATTTCGCTCACTGGAGTAGAATGTTCTAGTTCCACTTGCCATGTCTAATGGATGTCAGTTATATCCTGTTAATTCCCCACTCCAAATTCTCCGCCGCCTTAACCAGATATTGAACGCACAATTTTGAGACAATGGATCTAACTAACGCCTTTATCCACTGTGCCATGTGTCCTTGAGGACATCTGTGTATGAATTTCTTGCTATTCTGTGGGATCAAGTTGAGATCATAGACAAAGAACATCATTGGAAAATTCGTAAACTTAAAGAATCAGCATATATGCTAGGCCACAAAAAGCTCCTGGCCCTACAAAGCATATAAATGAATACAATATGGGAACCAGTAATAAGGAGTACCAGAGAAAAGCGATAATAACAAAAAAATTGCAATATGAGCTCTGGTAAAAAAAATGAAATGTTAACAGCAAAAATTGCAATATGAGCACTGGTAAAAAAAAAAAAAAAAAAAAAAAACTTGCTGAAGACATTAGATTTATAATACCCAGAAATTCATACACAAATGTCCAGTGCTATAGATTATGTGGATATACAGTAGACCTGGACAACCTTTTTCCGATAAGTGGGGTGGCTGAGATATTGCTCATCATAAAGCGGGCCTCAGTAATAAATAAAAAAAATCAAAGTAATTTTTTTTTATTGAAAGTAAAGCGGCAATTTTTACTACAGAAGATCATACGCGTGAGCATCTCCTTTCAAAATGGGGAAAAGCTGATATGTGGAGAAATTATTTTTCTGCAATTGAAAATTTTAAGATTTCTTATAATATTATAACTTATGACAGCACTGAGGTGTGTGATTTGCTTCTAAATTATTCCTTTGAAAATTCAAAAGATATATTTTTATATGTATGGTCTTCCTTAACGAAAATTGCCAATGGTTTAAAATGCTGCGGACGTTACGTTCAACGAAAGGTTACAAGATTAAACAAACATCGCACTTAATCATTAAGCTTGTTATTTAGTCAATCTGCACCCACAATGCAGAAGACATTAATAAGTAAGCATTTTGGGTAGAGATCGATACTACTGCTGCTACTACCACTACTAACCAAAATGCAACAGACATTAATAAGAAAGGGAGGTGAATCAAACATTCAATTCTTATAACCTTAGACAGCAGCTTCTCTCGACCGTTTACATTGCGAGAGAATGTGAGTGAACAAGTGTGAATGAGACAAAATTCATTTTAATTTTCCTCATTAAATTGTGAGTGCCAATCAGAAGAACAAACCGGCCGCATGTGATCCAGCGGATGCTGTTCACCTACAGCTGATATATATATATATATATATATATATATATATATATGATAGATATGATAGATATCTGTTTGCACTGAACTTGAAGTGGTCAACATTGAAGAAATCGGGAACGCGTTCTCTCGAATTGCATTCCAAAATGCAGCGGCTCCTGAGAAGAAGCTGGTTGATTGGTACTTCATACTTACAAATGAAATACTGAAGGAATGAGTCTGATCGGTCACTCCGTAGAAAGCAGTCACTTCCTAGCACTAAATATCTGAACTGGTAGAACTAAATTATATAGCTCGACAGAACATTTTCCAAAGAAAATGTTATGAAAGTTGGTCAAATATATCGACATGACAATTTGAATCGACAGAATCTATCTAGTCTAATATCTAGTCTAATATCTAGTCTATACTAGTCTAATATTGACCCTAGCTTTGAATATTCTTGACACATACGGTCTGGAGTTTTTGCCATATATTTAGATATTATTCAATAAATCCAAACAATAATCTGCTATGTTACTAATCCTGACATGGCATATCGGTTTCAGTCCGTTTCCCACTGCCGTAACGTAGCTTTCCTCTAACTTTTCTTTAAAAACTTTCATGCTAATTATTCTGATGAAATTTCGTCTATGGTACCTAGACTTTATGAATTTAAACGTTCTACTGGATTGGCGGAAAGGTCTTATAATTTTATAGTTGAAATGGTTAGATATGACATTATTTTCTATGCTAAAAAATCCCTCTGTCGGAGTTCTCGTTTGACATATACGTAAGGCTCCATATTTATAGATCCACTTTCTGGATAAATAATATTTGATGACCTCAGATCCCATATCGACACTATTCTGCGCATGTGGAAAAATAAAACTAATCATATCATGACAACAACGTTATTTTGTGTGTTAGATTATCAGTGTGTGTTGTATTTTTATCGTACAACAGGAAGTCACTCTTCCGTCCTGGTCTCTCTCCACGTTTTTGTCTCTGTCAACGGCCGGGTCTCTGTCAATGAAAACGTCAACCCAGCCCAATCACTATTTCCCATTGAGTGCACTAATTGTTTGACGATATGCTATAAAGTCAAGTCGAAGATTAGCTTTTGTAATACAAGGGAAACTTGCGAAGAATTTTCTTTTACTAAATGCTGAACTTTGAAAATGAGGAGGTTAATTGATAATGAATATTTCTAAGCACTGGTGGTATCATTATTTTCAGGGTAGAAATTCCATTCGTGATAAGCAGCCCCATAATGTCTCTACCAACTCCCGAGTGCCATTCCCAAAACTGAAATGAAATGCCTAAACGCTGGAAGGTATGTCGTTCTGTCAATTACTTTGGGACCTAAAGTAGGATCTTTTCATTGGCATGCAAAAAATTTATTCGACCCGGAATCTCTATGTTTGTCTCTCGTTATTTATTGATAGCAGTTGTCTTTGCAGCGACGTGACATGTGTATACGATCTAAAATAAATATGTTACGCTGTATTGTCGGCTTTCAAACATTTCCATAGCGGTTGATTTAAAAATTTCAGCACGGGTACTTTCTTTTGGAAACTAGAAAATGTAAAAGTGTTAGTAACCACCCCCGCCCATCCCGCTCTCTCCATATTTACTATTCCAATGGAATAAATTATGACCATCGAATATTAGTGTTTAAGCCTTTTTATTATATCGTTACTCTGTCCTGGACATTGAGTTCTACCTGGATTCTATCCTCTTGGAAATTTTTTATTCAAAAAATATATATGTATGTGTATGCATGTATGTATATATGTTTATATATTTTGCATATGTATGTGTATATTTACCACTAATATTATCTATCTATCTATCTATCTATCTATCTATCTATCTATATATATATATATATATATATATATATATATATATATATCATAGGTATTCATATATATCATAGGTTTATATATCATAGGTATATATATCATAGGTATTCATATCATATATATATATATATATATATATATCATAGGTATTCGTCTGACAATATATCTCAGAGTATATATATATATATATATATATATATATATATATATATATATATATATATATATATATATATATATATATGCGTGTGTTGTTTGTGTGTGTGTGTGTGTGTGTGTGTGTGAATATAACAAAAGTTATTGGTCAGGACAACGTCACACCCTCGAAAGGATATTTTAAAATGTGTTCAGTACAGAAATTTGAAAAAAAATGAAAGCATGGAGCAGGTGATATATATATATATATATATATATATATATATATATATATATATATATATAGTGTGTGTGTGTGTGTGTGTGTGTGTGTGTGTGTGTGTGTGTGTGTTTGTAACTGAAAAATTGTCCAATTGTTGGATAAGTTTGAACCCTTGTATCTCAGAAATTATTAAATATACAGTATTGGAATTCTTGGAGGTTTGGAACAATAAACGTGTATTTACATCTAAATTTACATGAGGATTCCTTTTCTTATTGCTACCTACTGACCCAGTTTTCATCTCCACTGATCTCTCATTTTAAACTTATTCACCTTTCTCTTGATGGTCCTTGAATGGCCTTTGAAGATGGACGCCAGTGTATGAATGTTGGTCTTAGTAATGAAGGGCTGAATGATCTTTCTCGTCTCACTATTGCTCATTTCGGACGACATAGTACGACTGACACAAAATAATATGGACCTCTTCTATTTCTAGCTGAATAACCGAAAAGTTTTTTTCAATGATTCTTACGAAAAATGATATCAAGTTGTTTGAACAAGTTATCGGAAAACATGGAAAAAAGAAAATCAATTAACTTATTGTTTTTTAGAAATTAAACATTTTGAGGAAGGAACAATTATCCTTTACTGTGACACGATTTTAATAAATTTGCTGTTACCCGACACTCATATACACTATAGTTCAAAAGTTTGAAGCTACTTCTAGGATTAAGATTGGATGAATTTGACAGAAGTGTAAAAACATATGAAAAACTGATCTTAGTGTCATTGAAAAATAATGAAAGGAATCAATTACACTTATACTTCGAATGACAAAATTTTGTGCTGTCGTAATCAAGTCTAAAGGAGGATATTTTAATCATATTTTTGTTCTAAAAAAATAAATTCCTAATAAAAATCATGTCTCATATTTAAGCATGTATAACAATTCTCTCTTATATAAAATGCTTTTTATTTCTATTTTTCTAATAAAATAAATTCCTAATAAAAGCCATGTCTTACATTTAAAAATGTCTAATTTTCTATTATATAAAATGCTTTTTTTTTCCTTTTTGTGCTAATAAAATAAATTCCTAATAAAAATAATGTCTCACATTTAAACATGTATAATAATTCTCTCTTATATAAAATGCTTTTTTTCCTTTTTCTTCTAATAAAATAAATTCTCAATAAAAGCCATGTCTCACATTTAAACATGAATAATAATTCTCCGTTATATAAAATGCTTTTTTTCTTCTTTTTGTTCTAATAACATAAATTCCTAATTAAAATTCATGTCTTACATTTAACCATGTATAATAATTCTATCTTATATAAAATGTTTTTCGTTTTTTTTCTAATAAAATAAAATCCTAATAAAAACTCATGCTTCACATTTGACCGTGTATAATAATTCTCACTTATTTAAAATACAAAACAACTACTTTTGGGGCCAATTTAAAATTACTATAGGTGGCCTCAAATTTTTCATTTGTACTGTATATATATATATATATATATATATATATATATATATATATAATGAAATGGATTAAGCCCGATAATTATTTAATATATTTTCTTTTTATGCGTTATTTTCATAGATGTAATTTATTTAATTAAATGCACTGTTTTTAACGCAACTGTATTATTTATATTTACTAGCCTGAATGTTCAAGAAACTTCTTAGAAAATATGCGTTTACCGAATCTGTATTCCTATACGGAAACCCTCAGTTGATCTGACGAGCTTTACCCTTTAGCTACAGAGAATCGTCTGGTTAGCAAAATCCAAATTATTGTTTTTAAAGACAATCTTCGACCATTATTCTCAATTGCTTGTGTCAGCTCGCAAAACGTATCTTAACGTAAACAATGACAACATATAATGAAATAGATTAAGTCCTACAATTATTTAATATATTTATACGTTATTTTCAAAGATAAAATTCATAACAGAATTAAAAACCTCCAAAAATTTAGCTTCACCAGCCAGCAGTTGGCCAAAATGGATTATTACGTCTTTACCTCATGGACTCATCTTCAATCCGGAACGAGTTCTGCCAAGGAGTAAGAAGGACCTTGATCTTGATTGGCACCTTTTCTAGTGAGATTTCGTCCTTCGTACATTTATCTGACATCAGGAAATGATTTAGACAATGTATTATCCATCGACTGTCGGAGTCCTTTTAAGAAATAATCCGTTTATGTTTCCAATAAATCAGAAAACAGCGGAGGGAAATGCGGTTCAATTAAAATATGGTCCATTCATCCGTTGAATTGAGAGGCATTCAGACATGGTATCGATTTACGCATCAATTCTTTGGGTCTTTTTGTTTTTTCAATGACTTAAAACGAGGATATAGGGAGTATATCTGCGATGGCTCTTGTTGTACGACCTTGCTTATTTTAAATGAACATTTCAATTTGGCCATAAATCAAAAGAATTCTAGTCAGACCGAATGTTTCAAAACTGTTATCTAAGAAAATGCCACTTCTGAACACAGCAAACCACTTACAGAAAGGTATTCTCAGGGACAGCACCAGCGCTGAAAACGTCTTATAATTCATATTCCTAAATCATACATTTTATGTGAACATGTTCAAGGAAATTTCGTAATTCAAAAAAAATATATGAAATATATATTAAATATAAATTGAATAAATATCCTGAATGCATATAGAATATACATTAAATATATATTGAAAGTACTTTAAATATTTATTGAATATGAATTGAATATATATATTGATTAAATATTGAAAATAATTTCATAACATATTGAATATATATTGAATATATATATATATAGGATATATATTGAGTATATATGGAATATACATAAAATAAATATTCAATATATATTGAATAAATATTCAATATACAGTGAATAAATATTCAATATAAATTGAATATATATTGAATATAATGTGAATAAAGATTGAATATATTTTAAATATATATTGAATACATTGAATATATATTGAATAAAAATTGGATATATATTGAACTTTTATATTGGATATATATTGAATATATATTTAAATGCACGTTGAATATATATTCAATATACTTTTAATTGAATACATATATTGTATATATATATATATATATATATATATATATATATATATATATATATATATATATATATATATATATATTGAATATATATATATATATATATATATATATATTGAATATATATATATATATATATATATATATATATACATATATATATATATATATTGAATATATCTTGACTATAATTTGTATATATATATATATATATATTTATATTGAATATATATGCAATATACAATGAAAATATAAAATATATAAATTTAATATAGATTAAATATATATTGAATTTATATATGGAATATACTTTGAATATATACTGAATATACATATTGAATATACTTTCAATATATATTGAACATATAATGAATATCTATTGAATATATAATGAATATATATGGAAAATACATTGAATACATATTGAATACATATTTAATATACATTAAATATATATTGAATATATGTTGAATAGACATTGAATGTACTCTGAATATATATTAAATATACATTAAATAAATATTCAATATGCATTAAATAAATATTCAATATGCATTGAATAAATATTCAATATAAATTATTATACATTGAATAAACATCGAATAAAAGATTGAGTATATATTTAATATATATTGAATATACTGTATATGTAATGAATATAGATTGCATATATATTGAATATATATTTAAATATACATTGAATATATATTCAATATACATTGAATATATATTCAATATATATTTGTAAACTGGTTTTAATATTACTCTGTAGTTCAACATTCACATCATACTGACCCGACGTTATTACATTTGAAGGGATATATCGGGACAGAGCAGCGTAATCTCGTTTCTCTACGGGATATACCGGCATAAATTAATAACACTTTGGTTTACTGTTGTTTTTTGTAGGAACTAGTTTCTTTTTTTTTTTTCAGGATGTGGTTATCACCACTCACAAACAATCAATCAATGTTTCGCATAATTGTATGAGCACCGAACGACTTGTATATTCCACAGTAGTTAGATATTTAAATATAGACGTATCGTATACAGTTCATTTCTAAATGTTTAGTGAAATTTAATAAAGAAAATCTAGACATCTTCAGACATAAAATATATGTGAACAATTACGGAATTCTATGATACGACAATTTAATAAAGGGGTTATCATTAAGACGGATTATATATAAGGGTGTTTCGTTAAGAATGATCAAAGTCTGCAGTAAATAAATCAGTGTTGTTCGTGACAATTTATTTATTTCTCTATTGAATGTTTTTATTTAAGTCATGTCATTTTGTGAAAAATAATATCGTCCAAATATCCACCAAGTCTGAAAGAAATAGAAAAAAATTCATTAGACGCTTAAACTTAATTTACATTAAAATCGGTTCAAGTTATTGGAAAACCCTTTGTTATTTTTTAACATTTGTAGAGATAATAACTAATAGGATGTGATTATTCTTTTGGATATAGTCGAAACGTCCTACCTGAAAACCTGGAAAAAGATACTCAGCTTATTGTCTTTTGTTTTTTTTTTTTTTTTTTTTTGTTTTTTTTTTTTTTTTTTTTTTTTTTTTTTTTAAGCATTTTGCAGGATGGGATCCGCAATAGATAGATATTTAAAAAAAAATTATCTTATGAGTAAAATTTACTAATGAAAATATAGATATCCTTACGCATAAAATATATTTGAACAATTACAGAATCGTATGATACGAGAATTATCACATGCTGTTACGCGATTTGGACCATTTTGCTGTTACACGCGGTATATGGTCAATCATAAATCGTTCGGTTAAAAATTCCAACCTAAAAAAGGCCGTAACTTAACACGGCCTAAACGTCGTGGCAATAAAGATAAGGAGAACAGTCCGAAAAATGTAAAGACGAGTGAAATAATTGCAAATGTTATGTGAGGAATTGAAAACTGCTTTAAAAAGTTCCCTCCATCAATAGCCAGCCCAGTTTTATGAAGTTATGATACATGGCCTCATTCTCACGGCGGAACACTGCCATTGAAAGATGTGGAGACTATGTTGAGAAGTGGGAATATGAACCAGCAATATATAGCTATACATTTATGCATGATATGTTTGAGTGTGTTCTTTATTTCTTAGAAAATAAAACAAGTTGTATTACATTTTAACAGATAGATACCACAAAAAAGAGTGGAAGGTTATCAAGCTGGCAAACAACGTGCAACTACTAAAGAGAGAATAATACTATTATCACCAATGTCTTGATGGAATAATGCCTATAAAAGATGAAGAAAGTATCTGTAATAACAAATATCCCACTCTCCCAGAACATTGAGATAAAAACAATAATAATAATAGTATAGGGTATACTTAATAATTTAATAGTAATAAAGAAGAGTTTTTCGACCCAACATTTCGCGATAAAATGTGGAAACAATAGATTGGAGCAAAAGTAATAAAATAATAATATAATATTAAGAAGGAAGATTCTATACGAGTTTTTAGACAAAAATATATAATGGCGTCGATTAAAAACGAAAAAAAAAACTACATCATTAAAATTAGAATGAGTAACTACTGGCACTGAGGTTTGAGCGTGACACTCAGGATTTATGAATATGTTTTTCCCCAGGTGTACAAATAGCGGTGTCAGACTACTGACAGCAGTGATTATTGAGTGACTATTAAATGGATCTATCCAGTCGAATTAGTGTGAAATATTGTGCGTCAATGTTTTGGATTTGTTTAATTTTACCTTTCGTTAAGCTGAGCCGCGCTTCTAACAAGATATTCACTGAAATGGTTAATTATCTTTAGTTGACTTTTACTTCTTTGTTCTTGTTAAGTATTTATTTGTGGTTGTAAATAAATACTGTTTAATATTAACATTGAAGTCTTGAGTCATACTTAATTATTACCCGCCGCAGTACGTCGCAAAAATGTGTTATATTTCTATTTTTTCTGTTTTGCTAAAAGAAAATTCCAAATGAGACCAATTATTCTTACTGATCGTCATAAAAACGACTAATCACAACGACAGTACACGCCTCAGCAAAATCTGGGATCCCGTGTCATAGTTCGTAACTGATCTTGCCTTCCGAACCGCTGAATTTACAACACAGCGATGATGTTCTTCAATTTTATGCGGAAGGCCACAGACCGGCCGTCCCCTCGATCAGCACACAGGCTCCGGGGCATATTCATATCCGACCGCAACACCCTACCCCAGAGTATGAGCAGATATCGACGATTTGATCTGTAAATATTAGGACTAAATACTACAATGATTAGATTGTATTACATGCTTTCAGATGAACTTTGAATTTCGGTTGGCAGTAAAGATTTCAACATTTCCGCCTTAAACCAGACAAGGCGAAATGCAATGGGCTGAGAAATTACAACACCACATTACACACAGATAAACACACACAAACATATATATATATATATATATATATATATATATATATATATATATACCTTGAATATACCTTGAATATATATTGAATATACATTGAATTAAGTTTGAAAATATATTGAATATAGACTGAATATACATAAAATATTGAATAAAGATTTATAAATATATATATACATATATATGTGATAAGTGTGTGTATATAAATATAAATAAATATATATATTTATATATAATTATTTATATATTATATACGCAGTACTTATTAGAAAGGGGCTCAATATCAGACATAGAGAGCTGACTATCGCAAAAGTGTGAAACCCAGGGTCACAAACTCACATCAATCCAACCAAATATATATATATATATATATATATATATATATATATATATATATATATATATATACACACAAATGTACGTATTTATATATACACATATATATATATACATATATATAAAAGCATATATATACATAAGTACATATATATATACATAAGTGTACATATATATTCATATATATTCATACATATGTACATATATATTTATATACATATATATTCATACATATATACATATATATCTATATATAAATGCATATATATACATATATATAAATATATACAAATATATATATAAACATATATACATATATATATATACACATGTATACATATATATATATATACTTATATATATACATATATATATATATATATATATACATACATATATATATATATATATATATATATATATATATATATATATTCGGTATAAAATGATATATGATTGTACATAAACATCTATTTTACTCTTCACGTATATAAATAATGAGAAATATGTCATATGTGTATATATATATATATATATATATATATATATATATATATATATATATATATATATATATATACAGTGTCACGCAAAAGTTTGCAACACATTAAAAACATGTTTATTTAGGTAACACAGATTAATAAAACTTTTACTGTTAATAATACATATGTTTAAACCTTTAATCAAACCTTTAGTTTTAAAAATTACTCAATAAAAATATCTCATTTAATAATTTATTTAATAACGCAAAAGTTTACACAACTTTCATTAAATTATTTATTAGTATTTCGTAGCGTAACCGTTATTACTAATTACGACACGTAGTCGTTTAGTGTAGTCTCCTATAATATTTTTGCATCTTTCTTGTCTAATAATTTTCCGTTATTCACGACAAACTTTCTTTAGTTCTTACAGGTTTTGTGTGTTCCTTTCTTGAATTCTTAATTATAGATTTCTCCATAAATTTTCAATCGTACTGAGATATGGTAATTGACTTGTCTATTTTAGAACCTCTATTTTATTTTAACTTAACCATAATTTTGTAATCCCTATATTATGTTTAGGATCGTTGCCTTGTTGAATGACCCAACCTGTTTTCAAGCCATGTGCATTCTGACGTAAATTTATCTCTAAAATATCCCTATAATATGTTCCATTCATCCTACCTTTTATTTCAATGTTCCCTACACCTCGGGCACTAAAGCTACCCCAGATCTAAATTGATCCGCCTCCAAATTTTACTGTTGGGATAGTATCCTTCGGCAAATATTCAGTATCTTTCTTTCTCCAGATATTTGCCACAGCATCTCTGCCAAAAAGTTTAATTTTCGTTTCGTTTGACCATAGTGCATTTTCCCAAAATGCTTCAGGTTTGATACAATGCTGGTTTGCAGAATCCAGTCTAGCATAAACGTGTTTTCTCTTAAGGTCCTCGACAAGATGTTATATCGACGAAGTGAACGACTAATTGTATCCGTACCCACTTTTAATCCATTTACTTCTAGTCCTCCATGAAGTTCTTTAAGCGTAAAGCGGGGCTCGTTGCCAATTTTTTCAGCCAATATTTTTGATATACGTTCTGTTATTAGATTTTTTAGGGGGGGGGTCGAATGGAATGACACGTCTCCAGTGACGAAATATCGTACCAAGTGAACTCACTGTCACATTTATCTTCCTATAAACAAGTCAATTTTTGTGAAAGTCAACAATACGTTTACAGAGGTCTTGAGCAATTTATTTGCTTTTCTCCATTTTGGCAATGTTTTACGGGCGGTTGATAGAAGAAGAGTGATGCAGTAGTTTTAATCATCCCTAAAAGAAATTATAAAATTAATCTAGAATGTTCTATAAAACAACCTCATCCTAATTTGGACAATTTTATAAAAAAAGACTATTGAAAATTTAAAAAAAGATAATGTGTTGTAAACTTTTAAGTTACTAAATATAAGTTTTTCTTCGCGGGATATTATTTTGAAGATTTAAAAAAAAAATGATTGACTGAATACCTAAATATATGTTCTACGAGCAGTAAAAAATTTAGTTAATGTAACTATATTAGAAATACCTAAAAAAAATTTTCTAGTGTGTTGTAAACTTTTTCGTGGCAATGTATATGAGTGTCACTGAGTGTTGACTTTAATGTTCACTTTTAATGTTTTACTTTTATATTTGATATTTACATATGTTCTAAATCTGATATTAAAGCTATACTGAATATATAATAAATATATACATATATATATATATATTTAAAACTATATTTCTGAATATATATATATATATATATATATATATATATATATATATATATATATATATATATATATTAAGCATTTCACCCCTAGTAAGGCGGGAAGCCACTAGCACGCAAGGGGTTATAGAGGATTTGGAGCGGGAGCAGATAGGAATGATAGAGGAAAGGATGAGGAGAAGGATAGTGGATAGATCAAGGCAACTGGAGATGTCGATTGAAAGATGTAAGGTGGTGAGAGGATGGAGAGCGATAAAGGAAGAAGAGATAGCTTACAGCATTGAGAAGAGATAGCTGGATACACAAGTCCGAATAGTCTGTCGATTCGAGAGACAACTCTCTATCAGTGGGAGATGGTCATGACGTAAACACCAAGGCCATACATGTGGGTTTGAGAGGGGAGGAGGGAGGGAGGTAGCCGGAAACCGAGAGATCAGAGGAGGTGATATATATATATATATATATATATATATATATATATATATATATATATATATATATATATACCCGTTACGACCCTTAGGCCTTCATCTGACTAGTTTTGGTTGATGCAACTACATACGCGCACGAACGTTCGCATTTATATTGATTGTGAGAGAATAGATTTTAAAATAAAATACACTGCGTGCCAAATTATTATCGAGATAAATTTTTCTAATATTTCAAAAAACCGTAAAATTAATTCACACAAAATTTTCACACAATGTTGGCGACACTGACCTGCGGAATCACTAAAATTTTTGTATTGATCTGCGCAATGTAAACAAATTGGCACCATATTTGTTATCAGCACGGTGATTTGATCGTGCCAAATTATTAGAAAAGTGTAAGAATTTAGTGAAAAGATGGGCCGTAAAAGCAGTTTAAGTGATGCTGAAAAGAAAACTCACCTCAGAACTCTCAAAAGGTAAATCTACCCTAGGAATTTTTAAAATGATAGGGAGGTGTCACCAAACATTGAAAAAGTTCACCGCCGACCCTACACAAGTACGACAAAGGGCAGATAAAGGCAAGTGTATACTTTTCTGAATTAAAATAAAAATTACTTTCAATTTAAAATATCACAGACATATATTTTCTAACCCGGAGTTGGTTGTTTTATTTTGTGTCTTTTGTTTTCTGTGGTTGTTTTAAATGTTGGCCTATCTATCGATAACTTGATGGTTCTGAGATTTATGTAAGGCCGAAACACTTGTAAAATTACATGACAAATACAATGTAAACAGCTTTCAGAGCCTGTCTATATTTCTGAGATGAGGTATTATGTACATTATTTACATTATTCGGACTATTGTACT